>JAQGBY010006275.1:0-13382 GCA_034698785.1 Mycogona germanica
ATTATAAAACAGAGATTTTGATTTTCATGTCCGGAGACTAACTTACGAACGGCTCAATGAAATTGCATAAAAATTAACATACATCATAATTCGCTAGCGAGGGAATTTCAGATCTCGATTTTCAATATTTAATATTAAAATAACCCTTACCAAATTCTAGATAATCTCCCTTGACAGTGGTCAATTCGGAAGGGATATCAATGCAGCAAAATCGATTGCGAACGGTGTCTTATTTCGAAGGAGAAGTTGAAGATCTTAGGAGGATGCGTTCGCTCACACTTATATTTACAATGGCCTCCCCGGATATAAATAAAAATACACCCCGTTTTGATACATAGTTATTCACCAGCATCACTATAGCTCCGTAGGTGGAAAAAAATGCCGAGAGTCACTCACAGCATAAAAGCTGACAGATTGATTTACAACTGTTGTTGCCTCTTGTGTTGTTGTCCGGTTGGTGTTGGACTGTGGAAGCTCCGTGAGTGCTTGCAGCAAATAGATAAATGATAGGAATCTCCTGATGGCGTTTTGCAAGTCAGAGGAGATGGACGGGATTAGGCAATACTAGAGTGCCATCGTCCAAATAGTCGAACTTGACGAGTTAACCGTAAAAATAAAAAAGAAATGACCGTGTCCTCCGTTCCACTTGATCGAGTGTCTCGGCGGGTGATACGCGGTGCGGATATGCGGTGATAATTTCATGCATCTGTATTATAAAAACCCGATTTGTGTGCTTGGTTGGAACTGTTATCTGGTGAGCTTGGTTGTCTCGTGAAATCGACGACGTCATGCTTTTGATGTGGAGACGCCATTTTTTAAGTTTGAAGCGAAAGGGAGATTATCCAGAATTTGGTAACGGTTATTTTAATATTAAATTTTGAAAATTGAGATCTGATATTCCGTCGTTAGCGAATTATGATGGTTTACTAACTGAATTTTTATGCGATTTCATTGAGCCGTTTGGCAGAAAATCTCCGAACACGAAAATCGAAATCTCTGTTTTATAATATAGGATTGACGCGTTCGAGTCTTAGTCGAGTACTGGAATGGTTGAGGAGCTGCATTGTAGATGTGGCTCGTACTTCAACTCCTATTTCCCCAGAGTGTGTCGACATTGGAATAGCCTAAATGAGTCAAGTCAAGAGCCATGTTATATGATAGGACAACCACACCTTTGTCCTTAACTGGTCATTTGACCCCCGCCATAGGCTCCATCCCCCGTTGCCTGTGGGTACATATTGTAATTGTAATTGTACTGTTCGAGGCCTATGTTGCCATGCGGAGTCTCCACCATCTTGGCAGCAACCTTGGATCCACTGTTCCTATGCTGGTCTTGTCACTTGAGATGTGTACTTGGCTGGTGCATCAGAGACAATGGCTATTGTTCCCATATTTAAGGCAAATTCGAAGTATTGCTATAAATTAAACTGCGTGTCGTATTTACTTGTTCATATTGCAATAATCTAAATAGATTACTTTTAGTAAGCGAACTATTGTGTTAGATTACTTTCACAAATTCCTTTGTTTACACACTACCTGCATAGCGCAGGTTGTCAAAACAGAGATTACTACATTTTCGAAGGCCATCAAACAAGTTTACATGGGTTTACGAATCTCCATTTAATAATTGCATTACAGAACAAAATTTCTAGCGACGAGATGGTTAGTAAATGGTTGTATTAGCAATATCATAGAAAATGACAAAAGTAATTTCCAATCAATTTGCAGACGTGATTCGTCCATTCCACATCATTTTTTCCACATTAGGCGTGACCGATTTTCAGAAAGTGCCTGGGCAATCTAGAATTTATCTATTTTTAAAATTAACAATGTGTTTGATAATGAGCCTGTACACTATTTACGCTGTGTATGAGGCTGTAATGATTATTTTTGAAACGGCTTTCTTCTATATTTTCGTATGGCGCCATCATTCACAAGAAAACTCATATAAAACTTCCGGACAGATGTTCTTGAATTTTCATTGGCATTTATTCGCATTGAGTAGCTGTTTTCTTTGGATGCATGTATTGAAATGGAAAAAAATGTTGGTTGCCGTCATCAAATCTCAAATGAACTCACAAATTGATAATCGTATAATGAAAAAGATAATCTTAAAGGCACGTTTATTCATTATTTTGGTTGGATTATGTTATTTAATGAACTGGACTTTTCAACTATTTGATTATATAGAAAATGACACACACATACCTATAAGATATTCGATTCATACATTTTTTCAAATTATTCCAATTTTATGGTTAGGTTTTAACTTTGTCGTCTTCACATTTCTCTGTGAAGCTAACAAAGCAACCCTTCTAGTTATGAAAATGACTATTTTCAATTTGCGTCGAACACTTTTTAGAGCTCACAGTAAAAATCTAGAATTAATCCAAGTTTTGAATGGTGCTTTTATGCAGCCACTGTCCATTATTTTTATCAACCGATTTTGCTTAATTGTACCAGTATTATGTCAGATTTACTTTAATTGCGATGATGTAAGGGAAGATTCATACTTTTTCGTGTGTGTCTTAATTATTTTACAATTATTATTATCATTTATGTCACTGCTTAAAATTGTTCAGTTAAGATCAGTGGTAAGTTCATGAAGTAACAAAAACAGAATTACAGCAATTAATGCTTCACAAATGTACGTGGGTTGATTGAAAAGTAATTACTTTACTTTTAAAATTATTTCAACTTTTCAATCAACCTTCGTAATAAGTACCTTTTATTCTTCATTTCTGTTCTATCGGCTGTGGATGGTTTGCCAAATGTCGGCTGATCTGCCATGAGGCTTATCTGTCGAATGTGAGTAGTTCATCCAGAATCCTTATTCAACTGCCCTGCAAGCTAATGAAAAAGTTCCCACTTTCCAAATTCCCATTTTGATGTAATTATAAAAATCTAATTGGTCCACGCAAAAGTCTTAGATTGCGCTTAGAGATTCTGTGTTCGAATCACGGTTTGGGTGGAAATTAATAAAGCTTATTAAAATAATGTTCAGTCGATGAAATCGAATCATTGGCAGGTTGACCATGAAGGGAATTCTAAAAACGTAATGCTTGTACAGAGTATTAGCCACAGATGATTGAAGATTCACTTGAAGTTACTAAGAAATAATGTCAGGAAAATATCTGTCTGACAAGTTGACCGTGACGATACGATAGCTTCACTAATTGTCACACACTTTTTATTAAAATCACTAAATCAATGAGTCACAATTTCCTCCAAACTGGATACAGGATGGCGGTATCATTTGGAATGGTCCGTGGCCATCCATATCCTAAAAGCCAACATTAATTTGAATATTCTTGTTTTTATAGAATGTGTCAATGATCAGTTACTCGGCATCACTAATGCCTGAGGACAGGAATGATGTGATGTCCATTTCTAATGTGCTGGTATCTTTCACATCTTATACATTACAATCTTCTACCTTAAACCAAACCATCTACTCATTTCATTTGTTACAGAAATGCCATTTTAATTATTTTTACAGCAAACTCTCAATGAAGTGATTTATGTGAACTCCTTGACTTACGACTTACCTGAATATGTTTTTGCTGTCTTGATGGATGTTGACTCTTCGATTTTTATTGATGTAGGTTGTAGTTCGGTTATAGTTCGTTTCATTGATTGCAAAAAATATATTTATTATGACTACAAATGAAATCTAGCCTTTTCTTCAATAATATACTTACGTATTATTTAACCTAGGTGTTTCTATCAACTATATAATCAAAACTAAATGCTTTTGATTAACCAGTATCTTCTCATATTTTACAGATATTTCTTTTTCTAGTGGATTTCTTTTTAACGTGGAATGCTATGTACGAGAATGCTTTTTGGTCACAAATAAATGTAGACATCCGGTAAAACTTTATTTTCAAAAACGTATTTATCAAATATCTGTCCACCCTTGTTCGATGATCCAACAACCGAGAGACTTTTCTTTGCTGCACAATCTTACATTGTTATTGGAACCATTTTCACTGCACTGTGTCGTGACCAGCCCTCGATAACGGAAGGACAATTTTCGAAAGCTAGCTCGGGCTCTTTTGTTAAAATTTTCGGTCACCACTCAATAAAAAAACTACACTTTATTTTGTACAATTTAACAATATTTATTCCTGTTCTTTTCCTGTCTTGCCTGCCAGATTGACGCTCTAATGTGTTAATAAGTCAAAATAGCACAAATCACATCCATGCATGAGTTAGACCAAGACGTACCAAAGTATAAGCGCATCGTCATATTTCAACAAAAGAAGAAAGAAGCTTTTGGATGTTGAAATTGTGTTTAGCAGACCAGTTTAAGCTCAGTTTTCGTCACGGATATCATAATTTTTCGCTTGGTATTTTCAGGGATTGAAGAACGTTTTTTTTAGCTCACAAAGTTGGGAATGAAGTCGGGAACGAAGTTGGGAGCAGAACTTCGCAGATGTGACGTCAGTGCCGCGAAGATTTTTTTCGCAATGAAGATTTGACGAAAACTCACTTTCTGTTTGCTGATTGATTTGTTTGCTCTTTACCAAATTAACTTACACCTTAAACCTTAAACCTTTTAACTTTCCAATAAAATGGACCTGTTTCTAAGTTGTCTTCTCGGGTTTAAAATATATTTTTCTCATCGCGTTTTACACAAGTTGTTTCGTATCTATCGATATTTTGCGATGACTGAAGCTGTGCCTATATTGTCACACCTGCTATTAGAACAACTGGATATTGTAACGCGAACGCTCGATCATAAATCTTTGTTTAACATAAGCAGAAATCCCTGGCTTATTATTCAGAGCACTTAACAGCTGCGACCTTAGAAGAAAATAGCTGATTCTGATCATTGTTCGGCTTTATTGTTTGGTTTGACGAAATTCTAACCATCCACGTTACCACATTTAACATATGCGACCTTCAAAGCAAATGGTTGACCATTATAGCTTGGTTTATTGTTTGGTTTGATGAAATTCTAACCACCCACGTCACCACGTTTGCCCAAATAAATGTTGTTTATTTGGGCAAAACTGCAAACAATTGTGCCATTTGTCACCATTGACTCACACTTGACCAACAATGGACTTCTCCAAAGACCATAATTGCCCAATTACTGACATAATGGGATCAGACCTTTGCTTATTCTAGATGATGTCTATAGTTATTATTCATTCCGCCTGTTGAAAAATGTCAAAATAACGATCAAGTCACCAATGTCTGGTTTACCGAAATTTGCTTTACTTGAAGGTTTTATTAAACCAGGTGAATGAGTGGGCCATTCGTTGGCACTAGCTCTGATTGAATTGCCTTGCGTATCGATAAATTACTTTTAAATATCACTAAAATCGATATCATCACTCCTACGTAGTACCCCTGACAACTTCTGTTTGTTGGAACGGTCTTCATGTGTTCAATAGAGCCATTCTGAAAATGGTTATACATTTGTTGACTGTAGACCAGGTGGTAGTAGCTTGTCATTGTGTCAATACATGTCTTTAGTTTGGTTTATGGGTTCTCATTTGACGTATCGACGAGTAACCTTCGTTATGGCTGTGAATCACAGCGTACATTTATTGCCTAGCCATATAATATATATATATTTTCAATGTTAGGATTTATTTACTTAAACATGATAATTTGCACCATCATACTCATCCTAACAGGAATTTTCATGGACCCTCACGTCGAAATCTCGATATTCGAGGGTCCACCAATGAAAGTTGCATAAATAATTTTATGGTCTCTACTGCAGACATAAGACAAAAGATCAGATAAATGTTTTAACAAATAGGCATTAAATGCTATCCGGTCAGTTTACATGTAAGATAATTAATCTCATAAATGATACAACTTTTGTTATTACTACATTTACAGACAATCTTACATATTCGACTTTATATATTTAAGTACAAGTTTCTTATCCGAGGGAAGGAGGGAAGGTTGCGCTGTGAAATATAATTAAAATATATTCTTGAATTTTACAAATATAAATAACTTAATTTAAAGAAGTTTTCAACGAAATAAATCGCCCAGAAAATTGAAATTCCCAGTAGTTAAGACACAATGTAGTTGATACTAACTGGTTGCTAAAATTTGTACATTTTTAACTTGATTATGCAGTTACAATAAATTATTTAATCTCACTCTGGATTATATGAATATTAATTCATAATTTTAGCAAATCGTACCGCTACCAATTTTCGGAGGCAAGTTGTCGACACGTCGCGTCATAATTGCTTTGCACATTGACGAATAGTCTTAAAATACGGGCGCTTAAGATGCTAATCTAATTTTATTTCTTGAGATTTTAAATGATTATTTTTTTTTAAGATTCACTCATTATTTTGAAAACGTGTGGCTCGATATAAACTGTATAAGCCATGGTGCAAAACAGCAAATCACCTTATTGTTTTGAGTTTATCATTTTTGCAGAAGCCTAAAGTAATGCCATTTTGTTTGGATCTATAACACAAACGTATGTTGTTGGGCCCAAGCAATATGACGTTTACTTAAATGTTACATAAGGTGAGCGATCATGTAATTGCTATTTCAAAAGTGGTTCGAGCTTTAGGGCGTAAAAGTTCCAATACCAGTGGGCGAATTGACGTCACCATTAAAACAATTGATGTGACTCATTCCGAATTTCACATTACACGGTTTCAACAAACTGCATTGACGTCAACTGGCTTTCGACACGCCACCTGTTCAACGAAAGCTGTGTTTAATTAGGGCTAGATTGATGACTAGGGAGAGACGAAGCTCCATAAGCTTCGTGGGTTGAGCTGATTGGGGGAAATAAACCATCGCCAGATGGCGAGAGTGTAGCAAATATGGACACCGCCATTTTGACGCCAACCCCAAAACTAAGTCCCCCGTTAGGGGGCGCTCAAATTACCAATGTTGCCGTACAAATGTTTTTGTGTGCATAATTTGATAATTTAATAAAAGTGATAATGTGGCGAACTTGTAACAAACACTCTCGAAAAATATTTTAATATATTTTACAAATTTCAAACAATTTTGGATTTTCCAATATATTTTGGGTCTTTAAAACATGAGTTTCTTAAGCTGATCTACGAACAAACAAAATATATAAAAAGCTTGATAATTTCTTTAAAATAATATACCAACGGTACGACCGAGATTTGAACCCACGCCCATCCACGCCGTAACCATTCATCAGAATGTTAATTTATTGCGCCAATTAACAATTGAAATCACATGGCCTAATCATGTGACGAGACGCTACTCACTGTAGGTGGCGCTACTGTGAATGGGCGAAAACAACACTATAGGCTTGAGTGGAGAGGCTTTTTGGTAAAAGCCGCTACAAATGTGATTGCACAACAGTATTCAGCTGGTGAGAATATGACAACAATTTCAGACATATAAAGGCGGCATATCCGAGCCAACCAATAATCATAAAAAACTTTCATAAATCATTTATCCGCCAAAAAATGACCGGAAAACTTTTCCTGTCTTTCTTATTGCTGGCCATCCAGCTAACATGGACTATCAATGGTAAGTCCATTCTCTTCTCTGTATACACAATATCTTTTTTAATCATTTGTAGAGTAGTACTGTTAATTCGCCTCTGATACGACTCTGATTAGCTTTTTTACTGTCAAATTTTTTACGTTAAATATTAAATTTAGGGTACTATCGTCGCCAGCATCATTGCGCCGGGGATCGAATCCCGTGAATCGATAAAATTAGGCTCGATTCCTTGCGCGGGGTTCACGTTTCACTTATAATTTAAAAATAAGTAGAATTTTAATGACGCATGTGTGAACCTAATTTTTTTTGCCCAATCAACTGTAGTCAACCGCACTACAGTTTAATTTTAAGTTTAATGATTCCAGTTTAATTATTGGTAATGGAGAAAATACAAGAAGTGGTGAAGAAATAATTAACTTTTTGCACATTACACTATGAAGAATCTAATGTAAATTTGCTACGGAAGACTACAAGCATGGCCTTAAAGTCTCCGAGAAAAAATAACATTAAACATTAAAATGTCGAAAATGTCTTACCCTAATTACCCTAATACCCTAATTAATTTTTCTCGTTCGTCACCAGTTATTTAGATGTGTCCAGCATCTTTCCTCCTACATTACTAATTTCTAAGAATATCCCTGGTGTCTTCTATTATGTATATCAATTTCATAAAGAATATATTAGTTTTACAAGAAAATCCGCAGTTTCTCAACTTTCGATAAAGATAACAAATCAATCGTGTGACTGAATATTAGACCAGAGTCTGTATTTTTTTCACTACTCAGTTTCACGACTGTACGCCAGTTGCAGTTATATAGTTACGATACAGGCTTGTGGTGAGACGATCCCGTCATCCCAGGTTCGAGTCTCGTTAATTCGATTTTTAGGGGTACTGTTAAAATATATTTTTTTGTTTTTTATTATTTCCAATCAACTGTAGTCAACCGCACTACAGACTGTAGCCCTCATAGCGCTTAGGCCTGAGCCACCTTATTACGAATACCGCTGATGGAATGACGGAATAGGGACTACATTAACTGCGTCATGTTAATTTATATTTTTGTTGATCGAATAAATGTGTTTTTAATTTCCCTTCAGATGTGACTGCAGTGAAATTTAGATGTTTGTACAAGTGTCTTGATGGAACCAAACCAGTGGGTGGTGGGAAGTGTGGATGCGTGAAGGATCCCGACTACGTGGAACCAACGGCCACGGAGGTCGTGAACCCGAACTATCCTCCGTTCGGTGGCGAGCGGCCTTGTGTCCAGTGTATCCGTGCGCCTTGTCCTTGTCATCCGGGAGAGGAACCGAAACCGAGACCGAAGAGCCCAGTCTTTCAATATATTTGCGGAACACTTTGCCAATACATACCAATTCCGGCATGTGCCTGTGACAGCATGACAAATTACGAGGAATAGACCTGACCAGTTTGATTCCGAACGAATCCAATAATTGTTGTCAATAAAACAATGCAACTTTTGAAAAACAAACTGGCATCTAAACTTTTGATTGTGTTTTTTTTTAAATCTTTGCTTGTAATAGGAATCGTACCAGTATAATTCGTTTTTCATAAGCACTTCGCTATTCACAAATTAAGATATCCATCTAAACTACGTCTGCAACTCAATATGCACTACTCAGATCGAAAACAGTCTTCTAGAAGCTGGACACTAATCTTGCAAACCGTTAAAATTACAATAAATTTTTCAATTTTCTGTTTTCCAAGTGATGATTATGATCAGTGTACTATCAAATATGTCCGATTTAATATCATACAGACGTTCTAACAAAAATCCTTCTCATTAATTTAGAATGGTATAAGAATAGTACTTCTGAAAGAGAGGAAAGTTATAAGGGTTTGGTCGATCAGCTGGTTTCACTTGGTTACGAGACAGATTTGTGGCGCGATGGTCCCGGTTTCGATTCCCGCCACGGGCACTCGTTTATTGAATTCTGGGGCACTGGTAATCGTCTGTAGTGGTGTTATTCTGTTACTCACTGCAAATTAAACTGATAGTCCAGGAATACTGAGATTTTAAACCCTCGATCTTATCGGAAAAACAGATCGACATTTCTCATCTTTATCAGGTATGCTCACATATATATCAATTATCAAATTTTTAAGCAAATATGAACACATATCAATGTAAATTTGAAAGCTTATTTTTTTGTGAGAATTCTGATAGCAAACGGGACGAAGACTTTATTAATCCCTATGTCTTCATATGCGGCTGCGGATATTATCGTAGTTTTCTTGAATCGAGAAAATATTGGTTTTCCTAGAAGTGTTATAAATCCCGTTCCCTTTCCCTATCCAACTTGTGCTGCCTTCTGTTGGCGTTAAACAAAACCAAACGATGACAATCACATGCTCTCAAATAATACAATCACATGCTCTCACGATTAAAGGCTATTTTCAACCTTCTCTTTATTGTACAGTAATTGTATTTATTTATTAATTTAACATTCATCTTCAATCTTACTGATAAGCGGCAAATGGTCATCCGTGTTTTTCGCCTTGACCATATCAATGAGTTTCTTATTCCCAGGAAGCCTATTTTTCGACCTTAGTCCGGAGACAATATCACTGATGGAGGCGATAGGAGCTTCCACCAACACGTACAACGCAATTGAGATGGCAATAGTTATGCACAGGACAGATATGGCAGAACTGATCTGTAAATAGACCAACATTTGTTGTGAACTAAACAGTTTTACGAATAAGAAACAAAAATCCTGGGGTTGAATCGGTCAACAAGATCAATGGTCGAATTCGCTTTATCAATGTCGATCGCCTTTCCATAAAAAGAAGCTTGGTTCAGTGCAATGCAGCACGATTTGTTTGTTTTAGTTACGATATATAAAAACTGGTGTGAGTTTGCGGCTCAGAATTAGTAAACCCATCACAGTTTTTGACTCTAGGGACGTTGTTGAAGCTTGTTGACGCAAGTTGCACAATTTGGAAACCGTTTTTGATTGTGATATTTGCAGTATATATCTAGTTCATGTCATACCCTTTGTAAATTCAGGTATAATCGAGCCGTGTTATACCATTTGTGAGTCTTCCATGGCAGTTTACCAACGAACAAGAATACACAAAGATAAATCTTAAAAATTATAGCAATAATACATTACCAAAAAGAATATGTCCACAGGCATTGATGTTTCCCCAGCAGCAAAAACTGAATCCTTCACAATGTAGTGTGTTAGGAAGATGCAGTAGCTGAGGCGGCCGAGGACGACCATTGGAGGGCATGATAGGAATTTTGTCACTAACCCTAGAATAATAATAAAAATGATTCCAGCTCTGAAATATGTTAGTAACATTCAAGAGATTTAAGAGTATATATATGTATGTTATTGTAAATTAACAAAATAATAGGAGAGAGACGTCTGGATTATTTTCAATTAAAATAGGGGTTGTGCCCAAGATAGACCGGACGAAAAGAGACACACAACAGTTGGCGACAACTCTTCTAATACCCAATCAACTGTAGTCAACCCCACTACAGGCGTTATATCCCCTCATGGTGCTTAGGCACTGTGCGAGGGAGCTGTACAGTCAGTTCCCACGGGTTTCTAGTTTAATTTTTTCATTTTAAATAATAGTTCACCATTCTTATATTAGAAGAGTTGTTCATCTTTTTTCGTCCGGCCTGTCCCGGGCACAACCTCTATTTTTATTGTAAACTAGCTGACCCGGGCCACACCTTGCTGTGGCTTAAGGTTAAATGGCTCAGTCACACTACCTCGTGCACACAATTTTCCCGTTTCCCTTTTCCCCGGGAATTTTTTTTAGCCCGCTCGGTCACACTACCTCGTACACAACAATTGTCCCTTTTTCCCGGGAATATTTTATCCCGCTTTCCCGTGCTTTGCCACTTACCCACTTTCCCGTGCTTTGCCGCTTTCCCGTGCTTTCCCGCGACTCATGCAAATGTGCTCTGGTGGCGTTAAATGAAAACTGTGACTGACTGAACTGACGTCAGCGAGAAGAACAAAAGAGAGAAGAAGGTTGAAGGTTTCTCTGAGTGAGTGGGTGAGCACACCTAGAAGCCTTGCAGGGAAGTCCAGGTTTTGGGATCGCGGTTTATGCGATCTGATTATCAATTGCGATCTGATGATCGTAGGAGAGAAAAATTTGGCATAAACCATCTCGGGAATGTAGTGAACAAATTCCCAAAATTTCTTAGTGATCGGATGAATGGTTTAGGAATGCATAAAGAACATACACACAAACATCTTTTCATTTTTATATATATTGATTCAGGTGGGCACCTAAACCTAGAAATTTGAACGTAACCAAGCAGCCTTCTCTCAAATGTGGTCATTTCTCACCTCCGTGTCCCCTGGCGCAGGCAAATATTATCCAAGCAATCGCCAAACTCCAAAGAGATGATGACGTCAGTCCATACATAAAGTTTAGCCATTTCGGAACCTCCACAGAGCCGTTGTTGAATGGAATGCGGAAGTAAACCATGGTTGTTGTCAGACAGACACAAGACACCCATCCGATGAATACATCACGCTATTTGAGTAAGGACAACAGATATCATCGACAGAAGAAAAAGAAACTATATGTAGAATAATAAGATGTAAGGGACGTAAAGAAGATTGGACTGCAATCAAAAATCGGTAACAAGATCGTTAATAAACTATGTTTACGACAAATCTTCACGAATACTAAAGCCTTTGAAGAGTTGTGAAACACGCAACAAAACACGAAACGAACTCACCCCACACTTTTGTCAATACCCGATAATTTAAAATAATAAAAATAATTTTTACCATGTTTTCTGGCTATCAAGAGCTTTCTGAAGCCGCCACACTTCTTCATCAGTTGAATTTGAAAAATGGTGTGCTATTGTGCACGTCCAAAAAAATCTACTCGACAACACCGAAAGAAGGGCTGGAAAGGGAGTGTTCTCTCCGACTTGCTTGACCAGGACGTCAGAGGTACAATCTCCCCCTGTTAAGAATAGACCTCACCCACTTCCCATTTCCAGCCTTTCTCGATTTTTCTTCGATTTTAATGTGATCTTCTTTGTTCTTGCTTCCAGTAATTTTTGCAAGAGGTAGAAATAGAAATTGAAATAGAAGATATAATCAGGATAGCTTAGCCTTAATAAAAATAAAATTTCGTCGTAGCCCAGTCGGAATAGCAGCCGACTGGCTGGGCGGTTTCGGGTTCAATTCCCAGTGTGTGCTTTCGAATGTTTCTCTCGTATTGTACAGAAGCACCAACAAGGGCACATAATTGTTTGTTGTGCTACAATGAGATTGAATTAGAGTGAATGAAAGTAATATTCTCATACCAATTTCATGTGAATCCCAGTGTTCTTGACTAGATGCATGCAATATCCTAGACCCATTCCCATAATGTAGGGAGGAATTCTTAGAAATGAATTCTTAAAGGCGAGATCAAATTCCCGTAGAGAATTTGGCTTATATGACTGTTCACTAGAAAGTGGAGAAAACACATTAGGATCATTGTAAAACACATAAAAAGCACTTTCCTGAGCATATTCCGGCAACCAAGTACAGAGCAGATGCCATGAGAAAATGTGTGGTGTGCTGATCCAAGGTGGACAAGAAGGGAAAGAAGATTCGGAAGGAATCGCAACATTTTTGTGAATCCTGCAATGTCGGATTGTGTGTCGCCCAATGCTTCCGGAATTCGGGACAGATCAAATGAAGGAGACGACCTTTCGGCATTCGTTTCTTCATTCTGCCTGTCTCGAATTCACTAGAATTTGAAATGGTCCAACTTGGAGCTGCGAGATTTGTTAGCTGTAGATTTGGAAGAAGTGACAGTGTCTTAGACATGCTGTCAAAAGTGGGTTGGGAGACACTGGAAGTGGGTAGGAGGGAGATCAGTTTAAGGTTGCTGCTCAGAA
>JAQGBY010006276.1:0-13382 GCA_034698785.1 Mycogona germanica
TGCGATTTCATTGAGCCGTTCTGAAATTTTGCTCTGCACACCAAAATCCAATTCTTTGTTTTATAATATAGGATATTGAAAATCGAGATCTGAAATTACGTGGCTAGCGAATCATGATGGTGTACTATAACGGTATGTTAAATTTTATGCAGTTTCATTGAGCCGTTAGAGAGTGGTCACCGGACAGGAAAATCAAAATCTCTGTTTTATAATATAGGATTTTGTTTTATAGTGCGCGTCGTACGTTAATTTTATTGCCGCCCCTTCAAAATGTGAAACCCTGGCCTGTCGCCCAATGTAAAACGGACTCGGAGCAGCTCCTCCACCACCTCAATTTAGGCGTAATTCTTTATCGCGACACTCTCAACGTTAAACTCTCGCCCTCTCCACTTTCAACCTCTCGTTCCACCCGATGGCCACCCCCACTTTCTAACAATTCCCACCGGAAAAATTGGCGTCACAATGGCCGCTTCCCGGTTGCTATTGGCGCGCTCACATTTCGCACAAAAGATTTTCTCTCCGGCGAATTGCATTGGGGCGCAACCACCATCCCATCCTCCTCCATCCCCCTTCAACCATCTCGTCCTCTTTTTCAAAATAATAATATGGAGCGGATCTCCGCTAAAGTCGACAATCACTCGACAAGTCTTTGCATGGCAACAGATTTTCAGATTAAAAATTGCCGCTCTCATCGCTCATAGTGTGAGTGTATGAGCTGTTTGGCGCTCGGCTTTGTCGCCGAGTTGAACGCGAGAAACTATTATGAAATTACCGGACGACACGGGTAAGAAAGCAAAATGCAAAATGCCAATCTAAAATCGATTTTATACAGGGTGGTCGTGTATTGTCACTGAGTTAGTTTTCTGGCGGCACTCAAAATTTTAACTTTGGAACAGGGTGAGATGAGAAATGCACCTGCGGTCGTTATCGATTCGAGTTGATGACATAATTTGCGGTGATGTTGGGACTTCCAAAAATGAAGGCGGAGACGTTGACTGGGTGTGATGTTGTGCCAGGACGGACCTAAGATATTCCGTCTTGGAACGGATAGAAAAATGTGTTTTTCTTGTATCCTACCAAAATGTAGCGTCGCCATTTGAGAGACTAAAGTGTCGTTGTTTAAATTGTTATTAATTTTATTAAAATCATTGACTTTCATTTAAAATAAAGTGAAAGTGATCAATTAAAGTGGACATTTCAGAAAAGTTGATTCAGGTGAAGTTGAAGTAGCAATATTGCTTATACAATTCGGCACGTAACAATTTTATCTCCAGCTTTTCCTTTTTAAGTGCATAACAATGATCGTTACAGCTTAACTTGAAATTATTTTCGTTCAAAAATACATTTCGACAATAAATATCGTTGGTTAGAATACTCCTTAGACCAACCGTCTGACATATAACAAAATATTTAAGTGTGTATTCGAGGATCAGCAACAAGATCATCGATAAATAATGATAAATTTCTTGGGTAGTGACGAAAAGTTTTTGGTTAGTTCAATCGTTTGTCTTTGTGTTTCGCATCGTTTGTGTTCTGTATTAAGTGAAGATCATAAGTAAACTTTGTTTATCGACGGTCATGTTGACGACAATCGATTGCAGTTCATCAATCAATTTATATATTTTGTTATCGATTCCATCGAATCTATTCTACTACTTGTATTTTGGTTAAACGGTCGGTGGATGTTGATATCATATGCCATGACTTAGCGGCGCTCTTAAAACAAATCTAATTAATCTTACTAACAAGTTTAGAACAAACTATTAATTTTATTTGGTAATAAAACAAGCACTACACTATCGGTATATTGCGTGTAACTATACAAACCATGTATCTGTATGGCAGCAACTCATTTTCATTGGGCCCTCGTTGATGAATACACACTCAGCTCCTGTATCGATTTTGTCATATCAAATGATGCTGTGCACCTCTGTGACCTAACCAATTAATATACAATTCATAAAATAATGCGATCAGCCGATAGTACGTAACTCATAGCGGGACCATTATTAATAAATAATTCATTGGGCGATCAAAACTCGATGCCACGCAATGTGGAACGAGTGCAGGGAGGGGGGAAGTACGGCTCATTGTTCGAGGTAAAAATGACAAATCGTCGGAACGCTGGGACAGATCGATTACCCTTAAAAATAAGAAATGAATCTCCTCCGTAAAATGTAGAGCATGTCGACATTACGGACGGGCAATTCATCTAAAAAAAACATGAATTTTTTATTGTTCATCAAGCGCAATAAACACTTTTCAAACATCGGAGTACCAGTGGTTGAGTGGTGAAGTTTTCTTATGGAAGGAACTTGAGGCGGACTACCACCAGGTGGCGCTAAATGAAGGAGTTTTTGCACATGCGAAATAAATGTGCTGTTCTGATTTTATTCGGTTTGAGTTTTTGTCAAACTTGTAGTTGTGAAAATAAAATCTGCTTTAGTTCACAAACCAGAGTCGAATGAATTCTCCACAAACTTAAAGGATTTTACGATAGTTTGGTAGGGGTTCTTTGTTTTTCTTGGTGACCAAAACAAGACCAAAACGCATTTTGACGATATTTCATAAAAATATGAAGCATTATTTTAATTAAAAATGGTTATTTTCTAATTTTCTCGAATGTTATTGATAATTTGATAATTGATAATAAATTTCCGAGAATGTGACAACTTGGTATCATTGTCATCTTGAATGCCATCAGATTCGGTCACATTGGAAATTTTAGCGCCATCTAGTGGGGGAAGGTGCAATAAACTTGGTGTTCGAATTTCAAGATGGCGGTGCCGATGGTGACGCCATCTTGAACACACTAGCGCCACTAGCGATTTGGCGCAGCATCCGCCATAGACGTAAGCAAGCTTGATATCACGGCTTTGGCAGTGAATTGCGGTACAGCATCAGGGGGAGCTTTTGAAGTTTGCATACGTTCGCATACAGCAAACTCGAATCTTGTCGAAATATTTGTATACGAGTTTTTTTTTACATTATGTATGCATTTGAAAATTATTTGATTTGCGCTGGGAGAGAAGGGAGGGGCCACATGAGGAAGTCGGTACGTAATGGCTCATATAAATGCTGATAATATTGATTTCTCGGGCGAACATGTAAATTGCAACTGACATATTAAATTCCGGCGCCGACAAAAAGACAACCCAAAACCACGCGAAGAGATATTTTATTTGTTTCGACTTCATTCGTGTATGCATGATGTGGGGGTGGGGGTGGGGAAGAAGTAGCCAGAGGCACAATTCTTCAAACCTCAATGGAGATTTGCATTACATTTTTAACGTCGCTCGGTAACTACGGACGTTTCAATCTAATCGAACGGGACTACACTGCATGAACATACCAGTATAGACAAAATGGTAAATTCTGTATTGGACAGACGACAATCTAGATATATACAGTTGGCAAATCGATTTGAAAAAGGCAGTCCACCCTCATGAGACCGGGTCTAAAACCAAGATTTATTTTTAATAAAAATATTCTTACATTCCAATCATAACAGAAAAACATTCCAACAACAATTAACAATATTCAGGACACTCCTTAAGTTTTACATTACAAACAAAAGACAATTATTTGTTAAACGTAACCCTGTTGCCGCGACTCCTTCAGTTTTGTCACTATATACTCGGGTCTTATGACAGCATCCAATAAAGACGGCCAACAGAAAATCGGTGAATCGTAAAAAGAGAATTTCAACAACGTAGGACTGTTTGTTGTCCGAATATAGATTTTTTTTTCGGCCCTTCAAGATTTTTACGAGAAAAGCGATTCCATTGTTGCGCGACGTTCTCTCAAAACCAAGCTCTTCAAACCACTTGGTTAACTTTTAATGGTCGCGTAATGCTTTCAGACATAAACTGAGTGTTTACGTCGAGTACATGTAGGTCTACCAAAATACAGGAAAGTGTCCATTGTGGGGCATTTATTATAACAAAATATAATCTAATGTAAGGAGGGTTCAAGTTTAAAAAAAACGGTTATTTCAAGATGTATACCTTTACGGTGACCCAGCCTCAATTGTGTCTGCGTCGGAAGCAGGACGTTGTCATCAAATCGATTGGTCAGTAACTCACATACCTGGGAACCGGATTTATACTTGCGCAAAAAACAAAGAAAAATTTATAAATGACTTAAATATAATGTGCAATGCAACCAAAATATTATGACAAATTGATGTTAAATAACTTTGTATTTTTCTCCTGTAGTCGATCATCAATATTTCGTAGTTTGAATGTGATATTGTGTGAAATTTACTCCATTCGATAATAATTCATTGACGATTTAACAAGAAATAGACGGCAATAACAGAAATCAGTCATTAGTCGTATAAAAAATTACTTTAAAATAGTTGCGATTTTTTTTCCTTCTTCACAATGTTCTTCTTCACCTTTCGTTCGGTTTTATTGAGCTGAGCTTTTATGTGAGGAATGATGTGGACGCCCCAAAAATCCGGATGCCATACAATAAATATCAGACCATCAATCTTAACATTTTTTTTGTAGCCGTACGTGAAGTGGAATTGTCCTCAACAAAAGACCGTCTCAGTATGGCCTTACCTTCGTAAGAAGAGGCCACGCTTTCTTCTCTCTATTGCCTCGTCGAGAGGGACTCATTAAATGTTTGAGAACGATGACCGCTACCACGATTGATTCCCGACCTCGATCGGAATTTGTTTGTACAAAATCCACATGAAAATATTTTTTCCCCCTCTACCATAAAAATGCCGTGCACGAAAAAAATAAGTCATATTGAAATGACCATGACATTAAAGTTGGGAAAATCATTGACAACAATGTTGAGTTATTAGCATGCCTTGCCGTTTAGTTCGAGCGACATCCAACAAGTATTTTATATTTATTTGTTTTCAGTTTGAAAAAAATTCATCGCTTTGCGAGAATCAATTTAGTAGCGCCACCTAGCGAGCAGAGCAATCGTGATTTAAGCCGAACTGTCTCGAGTTTCATAACACTCGTCTAGAAATTGCAGACGGCAGACTATCCATTAAGGATACTTAGGCAGAAGTGTTTAGCGTCGATAACCTCGACTAATTTCCTTTTTGCGTACGTCTAGCGATTTATTATGGGATGGAGCTATCACCCGGAAATATATTCAAGTTGTATATGCAAAAGCGAGTAAACAAGCTAGCGCGAGCTAGTACATGAATTCAAGTACGAGAACGATACTATCTATGTCTGAAATATCATAAATATGATTATTTCCTCCTGCGACCTGAGTTTGGATAAACTAATGAGTTTATAGAGGGCCTTTAAATTTCTTGTCAAACAACTCCCTAAATAAGATATTTTGTTAATTCCGATCTAACAGGTCAACAAAATAAAGTCAAGCAGCAGTTCTTAATTTCCAATTGGTGGAACGAATTCTGATTTTTAAAAATAAATAAGCAATACTTCGGATTTGTCAAACGAAATTAAAGGTGCAGTAGTTACAAAGATGTTTTTATCAAAGAAAATGACCCAAAACATGTCCTAGTTACATGTGCCACGCAAACTTGTTCAAATGTTTCACGAGCAGGGTGCGTTTATACACTGAACAAAATTGGCGTGAAACGATATTACTGTTCACACTCGAATGTAATTCACCCAGCTTAAATGAGCTCAAGAATCATAGTGCCACGAAAATATTAACGACGAGTTTGATCGGCAGACGGCGCTGGTGGTAAAATCTTGACTAAACCACAATTGTGCTTATCAATTTCGAATGTGCTCAAGAGGGTGCGTTTGACTTTTAATAGCATTCGGGCACGTGATCTGTATTTGAAGAAAGCACCTGCTATCTTGAAAGCCAGCGTTCCCCAAAATTTCAATGACAATTGAGATCTCTCGACCAATGTCAAGCAGGTCAAAGTGCATTTTTAGGGATATCAGTGTTAAAAAATATATTTCTCACCATCGCTTGTTGTCACGAGAGATGCAACAGGATTCTATAATATTTGGATACAGACCTATAGTATAAAAAAACACGAAACGGGTGAACAAAAAGGGACTCTCCAAAACTTTTCTCTTTTGACTGCAACATAATGGAATTTATATGTTGTTTTTTTTTAAAGTGACTATTATGGCAGGGCATGTCTTTGTCCTCCTTTTGGGTTACGTTGACCCTTCTGGGTGCTCGACTCGCGTACAAAAGCATGTCGACCCCACATCGCGATCAAAATGGAAAAGGGACACGGTCCGAGAGTGCTTTACGCCGCAGGGAGGGACCGAGCGTGGCCATGTGTTGTAGGCGGCGCAGGGAATCGAAATGCCATAAAAATACACACAAAATCGACGTTGCTCTACTTGAAACCAAGATTACTAAAGCCAACTGCATATGGACATTGGAGAATATTCTTTTTTTAAATGTATAATAACGACATTTTATCGATTACGACATACACCAAACACGTTGTTAACCCCGTGGTGATGCCAAGTGGCGCATGCGCGGTACAGTTCTTTTTAAAGTAAATATTTTGACATGTTGTTTACACAAGGCGATTGTCTTGCGTTCAGAGTTTTCTTTAACGCTTCCGCATCGAGTTGGTCTATCGCGCAAAATAACGGGTTGCTTCTAAATCCCCTGAAGGTTGGCAATCACTGCTCGCAAACGTTAGTTGCAGTGTATCGTGCAATCGTTGCCGTCGTTTCACGCTTATGCGACGCGGCTAATCTGGAAGTGTTTCTATTTATTTTGTTTTTCCGACCTTCGTCGTCTTATTTCTCTCAAAAACAGCATATTAATTAGAGCTTCGTTTATCTTTTTTTCTCTCATAGAGCAACTGACAGTGGCGCCGCCTAGGTCGACAGGAGAGCCGAAGAGCGAGCGAGAGTAAGCCAGTCCCACCAGTACATCCGGCGGAACTTGACGTCACACCCTCTCGTCATCACCAGTAGCGGCAGCAGCAGCGGGGGACCGAGCGACCAAGCAACGATGGGCGAACACGATTCCGACCAGCGCATCCGCTTGGTGGCGCTGGGGGGCGGCGGCGCCGGAAAGACCTCGCTCATCAAGCGCTTCCTGTTCAACACGTTCGACGAGAAGTACCGCTCCACCGTGGAGGACCTCTTCTACCGCGAGTACGACCTAGGTTCGGCCACCATCAAGGTGGACATCCTGGACACGGCCGGCGATCTCCAGTTTCCGGCCATGCGCCGGCTGTCCATCGCCACGGCCAACGCTTTCCTGCTGGTCTACTCGGTGGACAGCCCGGCCTCCTTCGCCGCCATCAAGCAGTGCGTGGAGGAGATCCGCGAGCACCGCTCCGATTTCCAGGAGATCCCCACTATGGTGGTCGGCAACAAGACGGACCTCTCGCAGCACGGAGCGCCCCTGACGGCCGTCCGCAAAGAGGACGTGGCCGAATGGGCCTACTGCGAGCTGCCGCGCATGCGCGTCAAGGTGTCCGAGTGCTCGGCCAAGACATCGGCCGGCGTCATGGACGTGTTCCGCAGTTTCCTGCAGTTGGCACGTTTCCCGCGCGGTGGCGCCGCCTCCGCTACTTCCGTCGACACTAGCGCCATTGGCGGCGGGAGCGGCGGTCTGGGTAGCGGGCTCAAGCGGCGGTCGAGCGAGTACGGCAGCAGCGGGCGCGGCGATCGGCGGCCGAGTCCAAGTCCGCTCCGCGGGGGGGATCGGTGTAGCGAAGTGCAGATGGACTTGGAAGCCTCCTCCACGCAGCGGCTCAAACCGCGCAGCCGATCGCTGATTCGTCGGAGCAGTAAGAAGACGTCTAAACTGGGTAGCCATGGCAACGCCAATACGGCCGACGAGTGCGCCCCCTCGTGATTGAAACGGTCACCACATCCGGATATCCGCCCAGTCGGATATGAATATCTACGCCTATACGTATGAATTCGCCCAGTCAAAAATTAGTCTCTCACTAAAAATAAAAGCCATACTTAATTTATGATTTATTTTTCTTTTCTTTCCGTTTGTTGCGTGTTACGAACCTGCAAATTACGAGCGTAGAAATAGTAAGACATTGAAAACGAATTCGTGTTGTCTTTAGTGACTTTTGATGTGTGTTTTTGACAAGACTGATACGAACGAGAACTTCGCTGTATACAGGATTCGCGGCTCAAATAAAAGTTTGAGAACATTTTCACTGCTCCGACAGAACCGGTGCGTTTGGTAATTTCAAAAAAAAAATGTAGCGTCTACTTGTGTATGAATTGCTGCAGACGGGTCACAAATGTATGTGAGCCTTCCTGCACTTTCTCACTGTCAGAGCCGTATGCTTTAGAACCTCTGCAGATCCGTAGAAGAAATTGAAGTAAAATTCTACAAAAGTATGGAGTTTTCGATACGGTAACCAGATGACGTCATACGTTTGCATTGAAAACAATGCAAACACCAATTGACCCCAGAAAATGGCGCACGCGCAGAAGCTCAAATGTATACGGCTTTGCTCTCCAGTTTCAAATGTAAATCTTTTTTTTAAAAAGGACATTTTAATTCGCTCGAAGAAACGCACTCTGTGTTATAAGTGGGGAACTATTCTTCAACTGAGCAAGTTGAAATCCTTCTCCGACGATAACGGTGATACTAGTTGTAGCCTAATTTTGGAACGGAAGCGGAAGTTGGGTGGTGGTGGTAGTAGCCTACCTTTTTTGTGATGACGTGTACACTTATAGGACACTGCACTTAATGCCTCACATCACTTCAACACACACACCTATATATATATATATACATGTACATATATTTACTGAATTCGAAATTAAGATGTTGCGTTTGATACAGTGTTTCATTCGCAAATGAACCGCATACTGGTTCCGTTCAATGTTGAAGTACCAGGTGTGTTTTAGTCTCAGCCGAGAATTTGATAGAGCTCGTTAGTTTGACTCGTTTGTCTTTGCCCCAACTTTATTTACAAATTGTTTTTTTTTCTTATTCTTTTTTGCCGAAGAATTTGATGAGTAGGACGAAATTGCAAACATGTGTTTCGCGGAATCGGGTTTCAATTAAGACTCCGAAGCAGAAACTATAAACTTTTTCAAGTCCACTTAAAACTGAGGAGGATGTAATCCGCTACTTGAAAAGAAAATTGGAAAGTCCTCTGCGAAGAGAACGTTTTGGGTTGGTAGTTTCATCAAAAAAAAAAATAGGAGCTTATCTAACTGATGTTAACGAAATACATGTACATAAACATGTCCATCGCTCAAAGAGAATATCGGGTTTTACATGCATTTACTTTTTCAAAAACAAATAATTAAAATATCTTATAGGTTGCAGAAACTTCTTATTATTATACGGCTCACAATATTATATTTGATCGTTTCATGTACGTTCATAAGAACAAACAAAAAATTGTGCAATTGTGGTTCAGAAGCAGATCACCTTTCCACTAATTCAAGTTTCCATAACTCTTAATTTAAATAATTAACTTAATTCGACATGTAAAATACACGGTTTCGACGACGAAAAGATTTTGACATTTTCTCACCTTGGAAGTCCATTTTTAAGTGTAGAAAAATTTGTCTATCTCAAATTACATTATATACAATATTGCTATTAATATTACTTGCATATTATTGGCATATTAATCGCCTTCGTCGATGCAACCAATGGTTACTGCAGGGTATACAAGTTGCTTTGTGAGTAATTAATTATACGCACCTATCAGTGTGACTGAGAAACGATTTTCGCCTACCAACCGTGTAAATACTTGTACATTCATGATACATGTAGTTGGCAGTTGCCTCAAAATAGCGACACCAAAATACGAATATTGAAAAGTTGTTCCGGTAAATTTTTTTATTAAATTTTGAATATGATAAACGAAACGTAAGAATCGAGCAAAGAGCTGGAATAAAATAAATTAACAGCTTGCGAAAATGAATCGAGTCGACTGGTGTCCAGAAGACATCTTAAAACTTGAAAACGAAATTGTTTAAAAGAAATGAGAAAGACGAATGTTGTTTAGCTCAAGAGATAAGAACGTTATAATTCAAAATAACAATAGAGTCTATGGACGCCGACAAGTTACGACTTGTTACGAGAATGTTAGGCCACATGGTGTATGGCGGAATGATGGATCGGTGTCGCCATCTACGGGCAGTTAGGGGAAACTGTGATGTCGGGATGTTTGAATCAGGTTGTAGCTCGGGTAGGAGCTCCGGAGGGTGGCTAATTAATTCGAAAAGGCAGCGAAACATATTCTAAAGGGTGTCGCTATTTTGTAGAAACTGTGTACGAATATATTTCGCGCAATTTATGTATTTTATATTCAAGCACCTTCGACCCGCTTAAACTCGATGTGAGTTTTATACTCAAGATTGTCGGTGGGGTTGAGGCTCACATTGAAGACAAAACTGGACAGTAGTAGCAATTTTAATTTTGCCAAATACAGGTTGTGTGTGAATAGATGTACTAAGTCTGAAACTGTCTCGGCTAGTTAAACTAATAGCACTCGCTTAGTGACAGTAGTAGAAAAAATATGACATATCGTTTAGTCGACCTATGTATCAAGCTATAACCGAATAATAAAGGGACTACCGATAACCGTTTCCTCTACATCTAGAAGTATATCGGGGACCACACCGTATTTAATCCTAGATAATGGGAATTGCCGCATCTAGTCTTATATTTTAATAATAAAAAAACGTGTACATAACGGTGCAGGGAGCGCATTTTTTCGATGGTTTATTAATATCGAAAAACATTATGCCGCTAATGTTATCATTTATATACTACTGTTAGGTAACCTGACTGTATTGGTATTCGTCTTGCTCGTTTGGTAAAATATAAATTTAATCATGTCGTTTTTATTTATTTTTTTGCATTGACTGTAGTTAATTAAGGTAGCGCACAATGTTTTTTTTATTTCACTCAATTGGTCGTTCATAAAACTTAACAAGTAATAGCATCTCGTTAAAAACATATATTGCATTCTAAAAAATGTTAAACCTCTTCAAAAGACTTTTTTTTTTAAATTAAATTACTACAACATATTCGAAAATAGATCTTTTATGTAACAGACATAAGCTTGTGAAACTCTTCAAACGAAAACCGTTAACATGGCAACTGTTGCAAATTAATTAGCCGTCGATTAGGTTGTGTACGCTGTTCTGTGTACCTCTATCTCTCTCTCTTTAAATGTATTTGACATAAAAATAGAGCATTATTGGTTTTTGGTGTCGATTAGCCATTACGGTACACAAACATGGTTCACAACGTACGGGTAAACATTTTGTATAGAACGATTCCATATTGTGAATGTGCGTTTGTTTGTGTGTGCTATAAATACCTGTATGTACTGTATAAGCTTCATTATCCCCCCTTTTAAACTGGGCTGATGGTTGGAATACAATAAATACGTGGCACATGATTTATGAATGTCACTAGTCAAAATGTACAGTAAATATTATAAATAATGACCATTTATATTTGGACAGGAATAACGATCGCCAACATCAATGAATTGCTTCGTTTTTAGATTATCTGAACTTTGTATGACATGAGTTCGCGTTTGCTACAGCATAGTTGAACGACTATTTTGTAAATCTACATGGAGTGCAGTAATACTAAGAGATTGTGTTTATTATCACGAAGGAAGCGTTCACACACATACAGTTAAAAATGTCTATTCAATTATCTTACTTCAATCATCAATTAAAGTTTAATCAAGACTGCAGTTCAAAATTAATACGGTCTTACATGAAAAAGTGTGCGACAACAATTTTAAAAGTGTTGAAAGGGTTCGAAAATAGAATGAATAGGAAAAACAGGTGTAAAAGATGTGACAAAATCGGCTGCTTCTAGAACTTGAAGGTGGGCAATGTAAAAATAATAAAGAGCAAGACAAATTGGTTTCGGGTAATTGAAACGAGAGCAGATTTTGATAATTCTCATAAATGTTGACAAGATAAAAAATTTAAATTACAAATTGGCGAGAATCGTATCCGTGAACTTATACTCGAATACATCGATGACTAAATCAACATGTTGCATAACAAATTGTTTTGCCGAAATCTTGTTTAAAACAATGTTTGATGTTACACACAAGGGATAACATAATCAATACGACGATAATGGTTTCAAATGCTTGTACAATGATACGTTATTAAAACAAATGCATTTGTTCGATTAATCGGTTATAACATTTATTTGCTGTCTTTCATGGTGTGTGCACTATATGATTTCAGATTATAATGTTGAAAATGCCTCACTTACAGAAGATTCGCTACATATTAAATATTCGGTAACAAAAATCAATTTTCCTTTTTTTTTACGTTAACCATTACGGGTTAACCGATTTGTTATGTAAAGCGTAATCTCAAATGGTGTGCGAGACCATGATTAAATTCGGTACTAGGTCGGCGCCGTTCCTAGACAATAGACACCGATTTATCCTGTCTAGCGTTTGTCCTCCTGAGATCCCCCATCAAAACGAATTCTTCGGTTAGGCGACACCCACACAATGGGTCCACCATATTTGAGATGTATATGCTATGAGATAAATGCTTCCTGTAGATTAACTTTGAAATCCAACAGGTTAGAGACGTAAAGAATTGATTCTGATTGTATCATGAGTGGATCTGACGATGGACAAAGTCTACAAGAAGTTGCTTTTTGCAGGCGAAGGCGTCAAGGAAAGCTTTTGGCTGTCCGCTGAAAAGTCCAGTCCATCCGTCTCTAAAGCGAGGTTTACATCGGGAAAGATCCTAAGGAGCCGATCTTTTCCGGTCGCGTGAACTACCCGAATTTTTATTTCCCATCCCCCGTGGGCGCGTAAACAACACGAAATTGAAAATTCGCTTTGTTCACGCGACCGGAGAAGATCGGCTCCTTAGGATCCGATCTTTTCCGGTGTAAACCGCGCGTATAAGAGATTGGAGGAAATAATTTCGCAGAACAGGTGGTAATGTTTTGAAAACACTGGATCCCCTAAATTTTTGTTTTGTCGATAGTTTGTTTCAACTTGGGTCTGGCGAAGGTATCGAGACGCGATCCATTACCAGATATCCGAGAGGGTTAATTGCTACTTTGCGATCCTCATAATGGCGCGAACGCACAACGGCATGTCTCGCATGGCTAAACATAATGTAAATCGTCGATTGACAAAACCACGACTTTGCCAGTGACACCGACGTATAGATTTCAATTTCGAGCGACGCGGTCGAGTGCGTATATAGATAGACATTATATGAAAACTAGATTTTTCACGATCGTGTCGGCTGGTGGATTCGGATCCACGCACTCTCGAACACTCCACACGGCGTCACTGGAGCTTTACGGGAGGCGTCAAGCGTTTTTGGTCGGTCGTGCCGCAGCAATTAGGAATCCATTAGGGGGCGGGCGTCATAAGCCCCTTCATTAATGCCAGCCGGCGAACGGAATATTTTAATCTATTGGCGTAGCTTTGCTTTTTT
>JAQGBY010006277.1:0-13380 GCA_034698785.1 Mycogona germanica
AAACCAGATAACAGTTCCAACCAAGCAAACCAGATAACAGTTCCAACCAAGCAAACCAGATAACAGTTCCAACCAGGGCAAATATCAAAAATGCTCAATTTATAATCGAAAATCGAAATATCGAAAATATAGAAAGAGGCAGAAGGAAAGAAACAATGGACAAGGATAGCGTTAAATTAAACTGATATTTACATTTGCGTTTATCGTTCTGCCTTTTTCGCCCAACCCTGTGTGAATGCCCGTGATGTGGCGCCAGACAGAGAGGTCTCCCTTCTCGCCACACGCCATAATTATTGTAATCACGTCGAACGGATGAGCAACGAACGAATCTGGTCAGAGCCAAACGATTCCTTATTGACTGGCTGCGTCCGTCCGCTGCAAATTGAGAGATAATCCTGGCCACCGCCGCAGACACTAATAACAGCAGCAGCAGCAATCCAATCTCTCATTTGCGCTGACGAAACGCCGATGCTGGCTGGTGTGGCCAGGGGCAGGTGCACGAAATCAGACGCGAGTACTCGCGCGTGCTCAACTACTCACCCAACCCTCCTCCTCCTCCTCACGTCTTTTCACCTTTCCTACACACCTTATACCAGATTGAGTGCTCCGTTGTTGGGCCACTAAAACAATGAAATGGAATGTACCCGCGCCAATGAAGGTGGTTGAGGTGGTGTGAGGTGGTTTTGAGGGGAAAGAAGTTTTTTATAGATCGCGGGAGATTGCTACTTGAGGAGAGTTGAAACCGGACGGAAGATTTGAACCCACCACCGCCGCCGCCGCTTGATTGTGGCTAGCAGATCTGAAGAGATTGCACAATCGTGTTGTTCAACTGAAATAAAATATCGGTTAAACGCGAATAAAATGGCTGATGTGAGTTAATGTTCTTATTAAACTGTAAAGAGGTTATCTTGAATATCGGAAGAAGTTTTCTTGATTGGAATGTGCGAGAAGTTTGGAATTCTTTACTTCTTTGAACAAAGTTTGAGCATCTTTTACTTCCAAAATAGTGAAAATGGGACAAGAATGTCGCCCGGCTTTGCCTGGGGTTTCAGTAACCACCAATGAAATAAAAAATTAATTGTTTAAATTTACCGTTTACACGATAAACGCAAACGTTAAATGTGAAGTATTTAAAAATTTATATTTTCAATTGTTTGACAATTGTTAAGTTCAATTGAAAAAGAATGATTTTTAAAATATCGATTTGATTATTTTATGGTTGTTAATATTGTTATTTTATTTTATTTTTATATTGAGAATATTATTCCGGTAATAGTATGTGGTATGGTGTGTTTGGTTGGAACTGTTATCTGGTTTGCTTGGTTGTCTCGTGAAATCGGCGACGTCATGCTTTTGATGTGGAGACGCCATTTTTTAAGTTTGAAGCGAAAGGGAGATTATCCAAAATTTGGTAACGGTTATTTTATTATAAAATTTTGAAAATGGATATCTGAAATTCCGTCGCTAGCGAATTATGATGGTGTACTAATTGTATGTTAATTTTTATGCAATTTCATTGAGCCGTTCGTGATTTAGTCTCCGAACAGAAAAGTCAAAATCTCTTGTTTTATAATATAGGATTTTTTGATCTGGTGTTCTATTTGCTCGTAAACTTTCAATCCATTAACTTTTTGAAACAAAGATTGACCTTCTTTAAATTCGCTAGTTTCTTCGAACAACTGAAAAGGTCTCGCCATTTTTGCAGCTCATGTCCTCCACAAATTACAATTGAGTGCTTAAGTAAGATCTGGTTGATGTCCACCAAATCGTTGTCCTATTTTATTGCCCCTAATAATTAACCTGGTGTAGGCAAAAATTGAAACGTCAAGGTGCAGCTGCCCAAGGTAAAGTTGCGTCCCGCCTCTTCATTAACATTAACATTAAGGAGAGCGCGGCTCACCTCCAGTGAAGCACCTGAAATTGAGCATGATGTATGGTGGGGTGGGGGTGTGGGGGGATAAGGGGGAGAAGGGGGCACCCACGCAGCCCATCGTGTACTGGGTGCTAACGTCTCTCGCGAGCTGCTTCTCATTTGTGGTTTCTTTTTTGCAATCAGAAAGTGGTTTACGATTGTTAGTGGTCAACGGAAGTGGCAAATGTTTTTTTCCTGACCGTCCCGGGACCTACGGCCGGGCTTACAAGGCGCGTTCGCCTTTTTAAAACCAGCCTTTCACTCGAAACATATGTCCTTCCCCTACAACCTATTCACTATTTTCGGACTACTCGAGAAGACACCGAACCCCCTCTACCATCAATATTTTTTTAATCGAAAAATCATGATTCCAAATTTCTGTTTGAATATTTGCTGCTCTCAAGAGTCCAACGAGTGCTCCTGTTTTATCTTCCTAAAAACGGTTCCGGGCACCGGAGTTTTTATTTCAGTATTTAAGCAAGCACTGCTTGGATAAATGTTTTGTATAAAAGTTTCTGTCTGATAAGGTGAAATCAGTCAAGTTGTCGATGCAATAGAGAATCGATATTAGATTATACTTCCCCCATCACTGAGAAGCTTTGAAAAAAAAATGTCCTCCAAGACTCATCCATCGTCAGTTGGAAAAGTGGAATTGAATGAATATTACGAGTGGGGGAGGTGATTGAGCGATGAATGAAAAGGACAAGGTGACCTAACTAGAACCTCATTCAAACCTCCCGTCTCGCAATCCCCCCTAACTGCCGGTAGATGGCGACACGTATCTGTGTCCCCTTGCGCCATGTGTCCACGACATGCTCACACTTTTACAGACTGTAACTCAGATGTCATGAACGTAATAACATAAAGGCTTGAAATAAGTTGAGCTGACTAGCAAATTCTGCAACTACATGATGAGTACATACATAACATTGGTTGGTAAATAAAAAAAATTCCAAATTTATTTTGTGAGCCGCCAATATGGCGGCTCATCTCAAGATAATTATTTTTAAAAAATACGCATTAATGAAACTTATTTTATTTGGTGAGTAACTTTGCATCGATCGCGCATTTTTGGAAATGTGATCTCCCGTCCCTCTATTTTTTATCCAAACACTTGACCAGGCTGTGTTTGTTTGGCCCTTTTTTCTTTTCTCCCTCCCCGGGGTCCGTGAGGGGTGAGACTGAAGTGGTGAAGGGCTGAAGGAGAAAACAATCCGTGGATGGCAAAAATATTGTATTGTCAATAATTGTGTGAGGGGTGGAGGGTCGCGGGTTCACGAGAGTGTCTCGTGTGTCGAGAGGGCGCGTCTAACAATTGTAAAACGGATTCGAATGACGTTAGGTATCTGGTATCTGCGTCGCCTGCTCGGTTCAGCCATCACTTGTACAGCAGTTAGGGATTCGTCCGTAAACAAATATCGTCTCATTGTAATTGCAGCTTTGCACAGAAATTTCCACATATCTGTGAAATACATCAGCGATGATCCCCAATCACATAAGCCACTATCCTCTTCAAATCTCAAATGCTGCGTATCTGGTTACGCAAATGTGACGCTTTTATTGTCCAATTTGCTGCGGTTTTTGGAGGCCATCATGCTCTCTGACAGCTGTCCTGTGTGCCACGAAATGTGGTCACTGATTGCTGATGATGGCCTGCGGGAACTTGAAGGGATCGGACAGTCGATTGGTCATCAGCAATCGACTTGTAATGGGTTTCCTGTCTGGATGGACTAGACAACCTTACCAGTTTGTGGGTGCAAACAAAGAGACATTTGCGAGCCATCAGACATTTCACTTCCGGTTTCGTTGGTGCTCTATGAATTGTGTCAGTGCTTCAGAAAAAGGCATGGATAGTTGCTGTTAAAACTGTTAGATTAATTCGGTATCGTGTGTGCACCTTACCAAATTTCAAATAATAAATTTATATTTTAATACTAAAAGGAACAACTATTTTCAAAATACCGTTCTTCCATGTTGCTGCAGTGGAAAGATTGACTTGTCAACTGCTCAAAGATGTGGGTTCGATCCCGGATCTGTTCACCCATCAGAAATTTACTGACAGTGGGGTATTGAGATGGTGACATTGGTATGCTCCCTAGCCGATAATACATATTTTAAAAAAATAATACGTTACTCTGTATTCATACATTTTAAAAAGTTACTTCAACTGGTTCTCCCAATTCGACAAGATAAAATTTAAAAAATAGCAGGCAAAGTAAATTGGAACTAGGTTTTCAGTTCACCAGCATCTTCAAGGTGCTTTTCTTTTCTCAATCTTATATCAAGATTACCTGTACAACCTTCTTCAATTCAAATCTGTTCTTAATTAGCCACTAATGATTCCTTGTTTCTTGAGGAGTCGGGTGCGTCGTCAACAACACGTTCATGAGATCGTGGTTTTCCAAGTTCACCCACTCCACCCTGTTTCGTTCCATCCATTATTACCCCCTTCCCCCCTCAACGTCCACCCGACCACCCCACAACTCAAATATTTGTCGAGGCTCGCATTTTCATTCGTAATAAACGAAAAATAAACTGGTGCTCGCATCGCACACGCGCCCGTTTCTGCCATCAAATTAAAAAATCTGTTTTTCGTCCAGACGATTTGTTTGTTCTTTGGTGGTTTTTTCGCCGGTCGCGTGTGTGTTGACAACTTCGTGTTGACTCGCCTCTCCACATCCGGCTCCGTTCCATCTGTTCTTGTCCAACTTGGAACGTGAGACAAAATAGAAAACCGGTTTCGGTGGCTTCCGTTGCTCACTCGGCGTCACTCGCTCATTTATCCTGTCCTGGGTGGAGACAGGATAAATCTAAAAATCTGCTTTGGAAGCACACTCACTGGTGGAGAATTTCGAAAGTGAACTTAATCAAATAAAATTGATATTTTTATCTCGCTTCTTTCAGGACTGAAATTACCTCCTTCCACTCACAATTACGTCACGACGTGGCGCTTACTCTGTTCAGTGCTCAGTCTTCATCTCTTCAAAAAATGAATTACATCCGTGCCCAACTTAAATTCACCTGGATTGAATTAGAGGTGTGTTTTTAATTCCGAAACCTGAATTTCTCTATTAGATTGTTCTGTGTTCACATCGTGGTGATCGACTGCATGGTCAATGCGCATGCTAGTGCTCATCAGGCAGAGTCCACTCTCCACTTCGTGAGGGTCAAGCGTGACTAGAGCGTCCCCGATGTCAGAACTGATCAAATAATATATATTTTCACGATTGTCACAAGTGGTGAGCGTCAAATTGACAGTATGGAGGTCGTTATTTAGCCGCGCGTCTGCTGTGGATGCTGATGAGCACCGCGCCACCGAGCAATTCGTCTAATTAATTGATCCACCCTCGTCCATCGCCCATCTCCAATAAACGATTGAACCGGTTCACGCTGTAAGTGGGGGTAGGGGTGGTTCCGTTGTCGCCTCGATTGACCCCGGGTGACCCAGCACCACCCCCGCCACCTGGGTGGTGACCGACACGAGGTGGCGGAAGGTGGCACCCGGTGGTTTCGGCGCTCCACCCTTGCTCGTCGACCCCGCACGACCAGATAAGGTGCTTTTTCTCGCTCGATCTCGATTAGCCGACGATAAAGAGAGAACAATGTGCGCGTAATAGCGTCTGGCGCGTTTTTTCCCGGGTCGAATGGCGCCTGGACCCGGCGCCGAGCACCTTCTGCCACATGAGCGTGCGCTCGGCACGTCATGTGGCGCCAGATGCCGCGATTTTGGACGGGAAGATTGCACGTGCCCGAGCTGGGAACAGGTGTGTGTCACCCCCACCCCCGCACGAGAACAGATAAGTGTGTGGACGACGGTGTACCTGTCAAACATCGACGTCTGTTCGCCCGGTCAGAGGTCATCTCTGGTTGTGAGAGCTGCGCCTCGGTGCACCGCACCACGGCTCCACCACCGGTGCACCATCTTGGTTTTCTCGTTTAGAAACAATTCTATCCATTTCATCATAAATTCCATCAACAATGTAAAGTACAATCCAAGCAAAAGAAAGTGCAATCCAAGAATTGTCGAAATTGTCGTGGTCAGCAAAATAAGTGGCCACCTTCAAGTTGTGGTGAGCTCCAGGAGAGCTCAATGCCTACACCTGTTTGAATATTAACAACAACGATCGTCCCATTTCATCATTTCAGAACTTCGGACATTCAAACCACATTTGCATTGTGTTCAAGACGAGAAATATATTTATATCTTGTGTTTCACTTCCGTTTCACTGTCTTGCGGCTGTCTTGCGTGGAGACCATTGCTTCGGGTGTGTTTTCAGAGCTGGTTCCGAAACACCGCATGATGATGATTGGAAAACGCGTCCTTGACCCGTAGGAGAGGACGAGACTGTCGCGAGCTTCACCTTAGCTGAAAACTCAGAAATATATTTCGATACAGTAATTTTTTTGAAACTTTGAGCCCACTTCTGTCTTGAGCTCACCAGATGTCGCAGTCAGATTTGTCGCCATTTCAGCTCCACAAAAAATCAATTCCAAATTATTCTGATTGATGTTCCCACACTGTTCGAATCCCCGAGTGCCGAGTCCCCGGCCCCACTCCAGCTCATTCTGTGCCAACAATTACTTACCCCTTTAGCGCCAGTTAGCATCCCAAAGAATAACATGGACTGGTCTCATTTTTTGTTGGCTCATTCTCACCCCCACAGTCCCGTGTCCCCCCGCTCTCACCCTGACCCAACCGTGGGGCTAAAAAAATAAAATAAAATATTTTTTATTCGTTGCTCCGGCGCTAATATTGTCTTAGCGTGGACTCGGTGCTCACATTCTCACCCTGTGATTAACCCTTTTTATGTTACCGTGGACACTAATTTGTTCCCACGTTTTTTGACCTCCTTTTCAACCACTACAGACAGAAATGAGTAACACAAGATTTTTTCAAATTCGATCTCATCCAGCTTATTTTAGAAGATAATTGATATGCATATTCAATGTGATCCAGTAATATTGCATCTTCGCGAAAACTTGACTGATTTTTTTCACTCCATTTTCTGACGCTCCTTGGGCTCGAGGAATATGAAACAAGATGTTCCTTTCCAAAGCAAGAAGTTCCGAAAAAATTAACATTTCGCAAAAATATAAGAGCCATTATGGACTCCATTTTATTGGACCACACTGAACAGTAGCTACATGTGATTGGGGTCATGAGATATCCTGGTGCTTAAATGAACGAATCCTTTAGTTGTAGTCCGACCTCGCAATAACGAATTGTGTTCTTGACTTGACTTGACCCTTCCATTGCAAATACTGAGCAACATTTTGGGAAGGTGGTGTTGGAGAGGGGTTGGTAGACTTAAAATTATCCCCAAAGCGAAAATGGGCTCAACAATGATTCTTGGAATTGGAAATATTGAAAAATCTTCTGCGCTCTGTGATTGGCTGATTTGGCGACATTTGCCAAATCAGCCAATCGCATGGCGCCAAAGATTCGTCAGGAAACGACACCCTTAGCATATAACAGTAACAATTGGATGCAAATAATTAACAATTCATTAATTACCCTGGTAGTCAGTTTTCTCTCAAGAGTCACTCGTTCAGTCCAACTTTACCAACTTTGCCTAGATTACACTTTTGTCCATAACTAACCTTACTTTAATTGCGAATAGGGACTCTCAAAATCGTTCTGTTTACCCTTCAAAAGTGGTCCAAATTTCAACGAGGCAGTCAATCTCTTCCTTCTGTGTGTGTGCTTAACCCCCTTTATCTACCCCCCACATTATGTAGATGCAGCCGTTCGTCCATCCTGCAATCCTTTCCTTCCGTCTTATAATAACCATTCGATATGTGGCATTTAAACCCTTTCGGAAGGACGTTAAAGTGGGTCGAAGGATTGAGGGGGGGTTCAGGGGGGAGTGAGTTAAACGTACTTGATGACCAGACCACTTCACCAACATAGGTTATCAATAGGTTATCAAAATAAGATTGGCGCTCGTGTCTCGAGTTTGACTTAAGTCATGACTACTCTGTAAAAGACAAGACGGTCCGAAAGAAAGTAAAATACAATCAATTTAATATTAATAGAAAACATTCTATTGTTTTATTCTGTTTACTAGAAACTACAATACCAATTTGTCTAATTGTCTGCTTGGATAAATTTAATTGGATGAGACTCGTTTAGCCAACTCGAGTCTCGTCTCGTGTGACCTCGCGGTGTAAGTTTGTGTAACTCTTTCAGTCAATAATGGTGGAGGGGAACTGGGGACTCGTGTCAGTTAGGAGGGTCACCAAAGGGGTAAACGATTTTGAGTAATAAAGAATGAGAGATATGGAGTGGCCTGGTCATGCCTCTCTTTCTCTAGGAAACCCTGTCTCAAGAACCACCTGGCCCGAACTGTTGTTCACTTTGAAGCGACAGAAATCTTAAGTGCTTTTGTGTGAGGTTGGTGGCATTTGGGGGTGGGGGGATGGAGAATCAGTTACGTTCAACGGGTATAATTCGAATATAGGTCGATGGACCCAGGAATTTTTGCCAACGGTATTTTTTGGCGCGGCTTTGCATCTGTAGCCAGGGGCGAAAACAATTCAGCCCAACGGGATGCTCAAATTATGGTTTACCTAACCCATCCACGATTACGGTTATCTTGTTATAGACTTTACAGAGTATAAGAACTAGGGAGTTTAATCTACAGAAAGAAGTGAAGTTAAAACTTCATTTCAATTTTAGGGACAGCTTTTCGAAACAAGATTATCAAATTAAGATGAAGTAAACACGAAGTTAACTTCACTGAACAGGATTAATTTTACAAATGAGTGAAAAGAAACTGGGAAATTTCTTTCAATTCAATTCGACTGGTTGTGGGATCTGTAATGTTCTGGTCATGCTGCCAAAAACAAAGTTTGTGAGAAACGGAAGTGTGCCGTTGTACTCACCCGCCACTAGAGGGCAGCACCATTCCCATTCGTGCTAAGCCTGTCCATCTCAGCATGTTACCATAGAGGATACCATTTGTAACTTGGCTATAAATTACTGGAATGACTGGACATTTTTTTGGGTTGAATTCAACTGAGCTGGTCAAGCCGCAGCAGATGCTCAAGTAAAATAATGAAATTCGATCTAGCGTGTATTTTTGGGCATGTTTGTTTTGGTGGAAGACCGAAAATGCACACACACACAAGTAGTGTGTTGTTTTTGAACGGACCCAGTAAAATGTGTACGTTTTTCCCCGGACCGTTTCATAACCGTCGAAACTTCCAGAAAATACTCTTGTCTAAACAAACATGCGATCGATTCAAATTCAGATTTTTGTAATAAAAAGCAGCCTTGTCCCTTCCTATTCAACGCTTTCCACTCAAGGGGTATGTGGTGGTGGTGGTGGAAGGGGGATCTCAACCTCTGTATTCTAGGACGATTTTTCTTTAGCCAGTGAATTAGTTGCGTAACTTTATTTACGGCACGAGACGTTGGTTTTGCTAAGGGGCCATTTTTGGGGTTCCTAACGCATCATTCTGTTTGAATTTCATATTTTCTTCTTTTTGAGTTTTGCCTAAAGTCTTGTCCTCGTTCAACCTATATCTGAATTTAGGAGCGCAACACACGAATTAAAAACTAGACTTCTAGCTAGGATAGAACTAGCACATGATCCGACCATCCTAGCTAGAAGTCTAGCTTCTCCATAATTAACCAAAATCTGACTCGGCGTGCTTCGGCACCATTATATTTACACGAATTAAAATTTCACTCCATAAGTAATGTACTTGAAAAATAAGATTTTCTTATCAGTGACACTTAAATTTATAAAAACCTAATCCTATAATCCCATATTATAAAACAGAGATTTTGATTTTGAAAAAAAGGCGTCTCCACATCAAAAGCATGACGTCGTCGATTTCACGAGACAACCAAGCACACCAGATAACAGCGCCCTTTTTTGTTTAACTATAATTTAGTTTAATTAATTTTCCTCATGAGCGTAAATCGAAAATTGGTGTCCCGTCCACCAAAGATAATTCAAAATGCGTTTTTCAAACATTTGCCTTTAAAATGTTCGATCAACTTGTCCACTGTGGTCCTCATAATACTCCTATTTGATGTGTGTGGGGGGATCAATAAATTTGGGGCACCCTACCCTCAGCCCCCGTTATCCATCGTCATCCCCCAAAAATCCAACAGCACACGTATACCTGAGGCACGGATATATATCTTTCCATTTTCATTTATGAACATTTTATATGAAGCCTATATCTTTATTATTATCCCCCACTGTCTGGTGCAGGTCCTTCTCACTAAGCCCTCCTTTCATAGTTGATCATCCCTCCATTCTTCCATTTCCCCCATCACCCCTTATCCAAGTATCTCCAGCGGGCATGAACTGTATATCAGGATATAAAAGTAGATCTACGTTCCAACCATAAATTCGAGGTTAAGGTTTTTTTGACCGACCAAAGCCAGTTCACCTGTGCACACACAAACTAGATTTACTTGGGCTGCTGAAAATATGACTTAAGTGCTTGCCTCGACCTAATCACTTCATGGTTGGGGGAAGAAAATTCAAACGGTGGCTACCAATTTTGCCTCATTTCCTCCAGATCTAGTTTCGCAAAATTATTCATTTCGGGAAATCCAAAAGTCCGGAGTCGTCTTTGCAATTGTGACGTCATCATCAAGCTAAATAAGAGATTTGGAGAGAGAGATTGTTTAAATCATGAAAAATACTTTATCTCACATTCTCAAAATCTGTAATTGTTATTACGTTGAAGACATCGAAGAACACACCTCCCCCACCTGTCCCGAACACATCCATCCTAATCCTATATTATTAAAACAGAGATTTTGATTTTCGTGTCCGGAGTCTAACTCTCGAACGGATCAATGAAATGACATAAAAAAATAACATACCGTTAGTACACCACCACAATTCGCTAGCGACGGAATTAAAGATCTCAATTTTTAATATTACATAATAAAACAAGCGTTACCAAATTTTGGATAATCTTCCCTTTCGCTTTAAACTTAAAAATGGCGTTTTAAACTTAAAGTAGCCGGTAAATTTAAACAATTAATTTTTTATTTCATTGGTGGTTACTGTAAATAAACCCAGGCAAAACCGGGCACCCTTTTTGTGGAAAATATAAACGTTTGACATTTTCGTTGAAATGGCCTCTAGTTTTCAAAACTGCGGTCCTCATTCTGTTTGCATATGAGTTTCGCGCCGTGAGGGAGCCTGTGTTGGCCTATGGGGGTCTATGGAGGCCTATGGGGGGCGCGCCAATAAATTGAAAACCTATAAAAGCTTCCTGAGCCACCTATACAAACGTTTACAGATCGTTTATCGTTTCCCTTTGTTGCGCTGATTTTTTGAGTGCGCGCATTGGTGAGCACTGGGGGTGGGGTTGGGGGTGGACTATTTTCCCGATAAAGATCTGGTTCGAAAGAGAGACGTCAGTGATGATTTAGAAGGCGACATAACTCAAGTTTCTGCGGTCAGCAAAAAGAACTCTGGTCTTTTTTTGTGTGCGTTTCTTTTGTCCGGAGTTCACTATACTTCATGAAGACATCATGAGGTCGCTTTCTCTCTCTCTGGAGCAGCGCTCCAATTAATGGGACAGTGGTTTACGCTGGTAGATCTTCCCTTGATAAACAACTCAGCTGGTTGAGAGTGTTGGGACGGTTCTGTGTTCAATTCCCGGCGCTCAATTTCTTCATTATTCGATCCCGGTAAACTGGCTGAAAACACTGCAAAAGTGCAAACCCGCCAGGACGTAGTAACGCAGGTTTTCAAAAATATCATTATAGTTTTTCAAACGCTTGATCATTTCAATCTCTCTAATCTGATTAAAACAAATAAGTATTTTATTCCTATTTTGTAAATTTTATATATATAATAAAAAATATTAAATGGTTTATAAATATACTAGAGTGTTGCCCGGCTTTGCCTGGGTTTTCAGTAACCACCAATGAAATCAAAAATTAATTGTTTAAATTTACCGCCTATTTTACGTTTACACGATAACACACCATGTATGTGGTATGGTGTGCTTGGTTGGAACTGTTATCTGGTTTGCTTGGTTGTCTCGTGAAATGGGCGACGTCATGCTTTTGATGTGGAGACGCCATTTTTTAAGTTTGAAACGAAAGGGAGATTATCCAGAATTATGTAACGCTTGTTTTATTATGTTATATAGAAGATCGAAATCTGAAATTCCATCGCTAGCGAATTAGGATGGTGTACTAACTGTATGTTAAATTTTATGCAATTTCATTGATCCGTTCGAGAGTTAGTCTCCGGACAGGAAAATCAAAATCTCTGTTTTATAATATAGGATAATGGTGCTCTCATTATTCAAACACGTCTTGCGCTGGAACTGTCTTTAAGAGCTTTAATGCCGGAAAATAAAATTCAAGAGCACACGATGATGTCAAATTGTTTATCAAATGGGCGTACACACAACGATCTGATCGCGCCGCAAACCGTTAACTCTCGACGCAGCCAACATATGCCACGCACCTTTCAAAAATGATTATCCCCTCCCCAATAAGAATAATAATAAAAAAGTGATGGCAATAAATTTTTCACATCCGATATTGGCAAAAATAAGTTCTATTTGATTGCCGGATAAGTGGTGGTGGGGGGTTGAGTGTGGCTCGGTCCGGACACAACCCCCTCCATAAAGCAGCCCCATATCCCTCATCCGCACAGCGCATTGGCCGCAGTGTCCCCAGCTAAACGTCCGTTACTTGTTCTCATGACCAAAATCAAATTAAAATCACACCCACCGACCAGAGACGCTTCATGTGGGACGGGGAACAATGACTGGGGCCAGACCCGAACACCGGGACTAGCATTTTTATCCACGTAAATTTATTGGCCATGACGCAGATACATCTACTGAGCTCTCGAAAAAAGAGCCGCTTTTCAGAGTTGGTCCTCTTATGATTACCTCCCCCCACTCGATCCGCACCTCCCTGGGGGCTCCCTGTTTGCCAAACATTGCAACCCACCCCCAAAACTCCTCGTCCCCTGAGGCCATATGTTGGATGACAAAAGTGCAGAGATTGAACGAGTAGAGACAAACTGGTCAAGTGTTGGTGCCATTCCAGAAATAATTGTTGAATTCGAAATGTGTTTCCTAGGACAACCGTTATACTGCAGGTTATGTGTTGATCACCAATAAAAATAAAACCGGAAGCTGATTATTTAAATCGGCAAAGGTTTAATAATTATCCAACATCCTATACTATAAAACTAAGAATCTGATTTCCCTGTCCAGAGACTAACTGCCGAACGGCTTAATGAAATTGCATAAAAATTAACATACACTTAGTACACCACCATAATTCGCTAGCGACGGAATATCAGATCTCCATTTTCAATATTTAATATTAAAATAACCGTTACAAAATTCTGAATAATCTCCCTTTCGCTTCAAACTTAAAATATAGCGTCTCCACATCAAAAGCATGACGTCGTCGATTTCACGAGACAACCAAGCACACCAGATAACAGTTCCAACCA
>JAQGBY010006278.1:0-13380 GCA_034698785.1 Mycogona germanica
AAGCTACCTAGGTAGGGATCTTTAACGTGTACCTGACATCGTACAGGCACGGGTCCCACGGCTTTACTTCCATTCAATTTACTTCCATTTATGTGCCTCTCACATAGGGCCTAAGCTCTGAGAGGGTTACAGAATCTTCCTGTTGTGATCCGTCACTTATGTGAATTAAAAAAAAAAAAAAAAATTCCGGAGGAAGGTGCGTTAATGAATTTCTCTCGCCCGAAAAATTCCGAAGGTGTCGGCCGGAATCGAAACCGCGATCACGGGCTTTTGAGGCGAACGCTCTACCTCTCTGCCACCGATACCTCTAAGATTTTAAATTGAACTGTACATTAAGACATTTAAGCGCCAAGGAGCACAAGAGCGGTACAGAAACGTCTGTAGTGCAGAGTGAGTACAGTGATGGGACATAGAAAAATGATACTGAAAACGTATATTGATAAATTTCACCTAACAAAACAGCATCACTATCAAAGGTGATAAAATTGGAATTTGTTGACCTATTGATATGGTGACGAAAGCATGTGCCAATAAATATGACATTAATTTCCAGTGCTCAATTAAAAGAATTGGGTGAGGGGATCGTACGGATCATTTCACTCGATCAGATGGAGGGGGGGAGTAATGATTATATGTTGCTCAGGGCGCGACTCTTGTTAGTCGGAGCCTGGTGTAAGAGGAGGGGGGGAGGTGATGGAGGAAGGTGGTGGGCGGCAACTATTGACTGGTTAGACAGAATATGATTGAGTTATACGCTGCAGTCTCGCACTACTGGCCGCTGCTTGGCTGCCCTACTATTAGTGGCGCGCGGGCGGGCATTGACGAATCCCGTCTGGACCCTGTAATAAGAGTTTGGCCCCACGATAATATAATCGTAGGTTACACGCCGACGAGTGCGCGAGCATGCATGCACCCGAAACGTCTGACGACTTTTTTGTGCTCGATTTGACGTGTGGTGTGTGTGTGTGTGTGTGTAGGCTGCGGTGTTCTCCTATGGGGATTTGAAGATAACCTCTATAATGAAATGTGCCAATTGCGCGCGGGACACGCTCACCTGGATTACCCGTTGCACGCCATGTGGTCGAGCAGCGTTTTTGGAACTTTTTTTTTGTTGACAATCAACGTCACCTGTCATGTGGCTAGGCGATGATGAAATAGTGAAATAAAGTCTGCGCTCGATTGGAGCACTGGCAAAACTAGCCAGTTATCTACAGTTTAATTTCAGCCAGCTTTGTCGATTCTACAGACGTGGAAATTTATTTTTCTTCTCATTGTTAGAGGTGAAAAATTAGCGGGACGGTGATTTTGATTTTTCTTTTATTGATAAATTGAAAAAATTTATTTTATTGATGTATCTCACTGAGAAGATTGTAACTCTAACTAAGCACTTTATGCTATTTTGTTGAAATCTCAGATGCGAATACGAGACTCTGTTTTTTATCCAAATATTCGACGTTTGGTTCATCTTTAATGCTGCACTGTTCCATAACCAACAGAATTTTATTCCTAATGTTTATACACTATTGCTTTGTGCTAAAATACGATTCAAAAGTTTCAGTTTGGAATGGCCAGCGCTCTGAGATATTCACATTCGAATTAATTTCCAAATCCATCTAAGAGGATTCCAGAAAAGATTCACGCAAATTATTCAAATACATTTTTAGAATTTTTGTTTGAAACGTTTTTTGTTTATTTCTCTTTCATGAGGCGCCGTCTTGACAAATCATTTATGCTATTCATACATATTTCCAACGCACGTCACCAAAATATTTTTTAGCTGATCTTCTTCTAACAAAAAAAACACACTAGTTATAAATTGTCTCGATATTTAAATTTCACTGGCAACTTCACTACTGTAGAGTCGCCGTTCAGAACGCGGATGATTTTGCATGAGTTCTCCCACTTTCTTGCTAAACTGACTCAAGCTGTTGAATTATTTACCTAGAGGAAATGTTTTTTGCCGTACTAGGATGCATTAGTATAATGGAATTGTCTACAATTTCTCATAGATCCCAGAAAAATGAAGTTATGTTTCTTACACTCGTATTTGCCATTTTGAATCTGAGTTGATGTGCCGTAACCTAGCCTACAGCTTATTACGACTTAGTCATCGAAATTTCATGATATCACATACGTTATGCCGTGTAACAGCAACTTTCGTTACAATGGATTATCTTGGACTTGTTATCTTCTGTTTGAACCCCATTTTCATATTGACAAATATATCAAACGACATGATTTTATTTTCAATAAACTATTACAGTTGTGTATGCGCCGAAGAGTTTGTTTACTATTTCAACTTTCGGATAGCATTAATAAATTTAAAGAAACTTTTAACACCAGCATTAGGGTAATGATAGAGAATAGACATGAATTGTTACATCGTAAATTAAGATAATTATGAGATTCGGCGACGGAAGAACAACCCGTGTTTATATTCTGATAAGCAACAAATATAGTTTTTCTATTCCATTTTTCAATCATGTCAGTGATCATGTTTTAAGATTTTTTTTCATGATTGTATATAAATAAGCAATGTCCTGTAACCAGCGATCTTCCAAGAAAGCTAAATAAAATAAAATATTACCGTATTTCCAAGAAATCGAATAAGTGGACACATTCTTGCCGTATACACAAATAAAATGATCAGCGTGACGTCTAACTGCTTTTGGACTGATACTCGAACAAAGTTCCTCTCAGTTGCATTCAATTGCATGCTGTGCTCTGTAGTTCCAAGAAAACGGAAGGATTGCACATTTTTGTCGTGCGTGTGTCGTCCAGTTGAGTAAATTTCCGGTTACGAACTCGTGTGGTTTCCATCAACAAGAAAACAAAAGCTCTCTAACCAATTGGGTTATTCCAAAGTCCTAACCAACAATCCAGTTTCAATTAAGATTACTGAAATAATTAGTCATTGCTATTACTGAATGGCCCTTCTAAATTAATTATTTAAAATACATTATAAATACTGAATACACCTAGTATCTAGAAAACTAGTGAATTATCTTTTAAGAATTTATTCATTTAACTTTCCATTTGTCGTTGTGCGTTTAAATTAAAAGTACAAGTTTCTAAAAGTCTTTCACCGATTAGGTTTGAGCAGCTTCAGCGTTGTGGAAGTGGAAGATTGCATCTTAAGTAAGAGAAGTAAATTATTGCGACTTTTTGCTCAAAAATATATGTCTCCCAGTTTGAGTATTTTTACGATTGCTGGTTTGACATAATGGAGCGCCCGGTTGCCATATTTCAACTTCTTTGCTCGCCGTTTTTATCTTTTTTTATTTTTCGATTCTCGCTTGTTTCCTTCTTTTGGTGTTCTCGGAATATTTTTCTTCGCGCCTGCGTCAAGAATTATTGTTTCTTTTTCACAAATCTGCCCCGAGTAATAAATGATGTGTGTTTTATGTGGAACGCCGTTTTTCAATAGAATGTAACGCGACAAACATGTACATCGCTGGCTGCCGTCGTCTCTTGTCGTTGCTGCTCTGCTTGCCCGTACAAAGCGACTATTGTTTGTCTTGCAGTCTTCATCATATGTACATATATGTACAGTATGTTTGTCTGTGTAACCTTAGTTGGTCTTATCCGTTTGATATCCGATAGAAGTTGGTGGTCTTCGCAAAATAGGGCAGTATCTATGCTTGTCGTGTTTGCTCGATCAACGAGGTTGGGTCGACTAGTACTCATTGTAAAAATATTCAGTTGATTGCCAATTTTGTGAATATTTATCAACCCTCAATGAACATTTTAATGACACCTTACTCTGGAAGCATCCAAATACTAACTTTCTTTGGGAGCATCTTACTTCCAACAATATTCTGCTGCAATTAATTGGATTCAAATGAAATATTATATTGGATACTCATCAGCGCATTAAAACACTTTTGCGATAGATGTCATTGGAAAGTGTTGCCCGGGTCATGCGAATTTTTTTAGTGAAATAGTAATTTATTTTTGATGTTAAACTCTGTACAATGTATGTGGAGACGCTTAATTCCATCACGCTGCTTGGCTACAATTAATATATTGATACCGAGTTTTAATGATTATTTTTAATTATTGTTACTTTTTAATTATCGTTCCTTTTTAATTATTAATGGATTATATCCTATTATCATTATTCTGAAATTGTTATCAAAATTAGTTGCGCAGTTATTGTTACTATCAAAATTAGTTGCGCAGTAGTAATTTGCCCAGACGCCTCTGGGAATGTCTTCCAGGTGTTAATTACTCTTCCAGCTCGTACGACAGCATTGCTGTGGCAAAACATCGTTCCTGTACAAAAAATACAAGCCTAAATCCCTCGATCTTATCAACATTCATTGCAAGACTGATAAGACATGGGAGGCTGAGGTTAGGTGTGGGGGTGGGGTGGGGGGAAGGCGACCACATTTATGTTCTTGCCATTTATTGGATTGCGATATTTTTCGGGGGAGGTGCGCGCGCGCGCGCTCATAAAAGTCGTTTTTGATGAATCGATGGCCATTTCTGTCGGTATTTATTTGGTAGTAGATTCGTCTCACCTATTCTGCGCGCGAACCACGCTCGCAAGTTATAGACCCCGGTTCGCACTATAAAGCCAAGTTCATATTGGCTCCGGAAAATGGGCATTCTGATACTGTGTACACGGTGATTTTATGTTTAAGAGATATTCGGAGAAATCGTGATGGCGAGCTACGACTATATAGCACCTCCTTAAGAAAGTGCCTTGTCTAGCCGCGTGATTGTCTATTTTAATCAATACTCGGGTGTAGTGCTATTTCGTAAATACGTGAGCAGTTGGCAAAATAATAATCATTATTTCATTAGATATTGTGTACATGTTGCAGGTTTAACTTCTAAAAAGGTAAAGAATCTTGCACTTTATGTGCAACGTATTTTTAACTAGTTCCTACGAAGCTTTAAATAAAGAAATGTGGGTCTTGTTCTGAGAACAATAACATGTTATTGTGTCGAAAGCGTGAACATATACAGTAAATCACATGAAACTAGAGTTTCTGAGAATATCGTCGGGTCCCTAACTATACGAGTATTGATTAAATTTAATAGTCTTTCAATTGCTACAAAAAAAGAGAATCAGTGCATTGTTCTTGTATTCATTAAATTGCGTTTCTAGCCATAACTTATAGCTATAACTTATGAAAACGAACAGCTAAATTGTAATTTAATTTTTCCTCAACTGGTTTTAAATTCGTCATCACTATAACCAATGAATTACTTATCTAGTTTTGCGAAAACCACTAAACTCGCAGAAAGGGATCATCGTTGAGATTTTATAGAACTTGAATTTTAACTAAAATATATTGAGAGTAGGACGTCAATAAATGGCAAACTGTGCTTTTTCTAGTGTCTAGTAACTCGTTTTTATTTGTCACAACTTATGTGAGAAAATGTGCGGACACACATTTTTGTCGAAATATGTTATCAGGACAGACGGGACCTTTTGAAACCACCAAAATACGATCATGTGTAGGCGGGAGTCTCAGGAGGTTGAATACAATAAAGAACTAGCTCGGCTGTCCACCGGTACATGACGCCTAAACGAAACGATGCAACGGCCATTGTCTTCCCTCGTATATCACGTGGCACATATCACCACAAAGAACACGGGATAGTTCTGGGAACAAAAGGGAGACGTACACATGTTGTGGAGTTATCAACTACGCCTATGCGCATCCCCGGCAAAGTTTATCCGCGTTACGTGGATGTCATTTGGCTCGAAGAAATGTTTGTATTTTACGTGACATGTGTCGGCGGCCTAATTCAAGATTATGCGTGTAGCTACGAGTATTTGACTGGATATACGCAGGAAATGAAACAACGGATCCCAAACAGTACATGAATCACATTTTTTTACAGTTTGGTCATGCTGAATATCTACTTTGTGAGCCTGAAAATATGGACCCCTTTTATTATTTTTAATAAGTCAGCCAAAAATAGCCCGATTATTATGAAACTTGAACATAATTAGGACAACTGTATCCCCTTTCGAATTTCGAGACTCAAATTTCAATTTTCAAATTTCTCACAATTTAAATTAGTTGCGCCTTGACGGTGGCGCTTGTCGATTGCCCGCGATTCCTCAACTCTGCTGCAAAAATGCCATTCAACTAAAACGTAACGTTCTAGAGAACAAATGGTTCGTTTCAAGCATGGTATAATCGCCAAATTATTTGTCGCCTAAAATGGGCTTGAATTTAATCAATCACAGTCACCCGCCAAATAATTACAAATGAGTGAGCGATGAATGAACAAATGAATGATAAAAAACAAGTGAGCGCCATCTAATGGTAGAGCACGGAACCCATTTATCAGAAAGTAATACTTGTTTATATAAAAGTAACCTGTATGTATAAGTTAACTTAATTTCGGATTCGAGAATCATGGGGTATTTTTAAATACCTAATCGGAGATGCTGGTGTGATCTAGTAAACAACAGTAATGTAAATATTCGATTACAACATGGGCCCCATATTCTCTATTTTATTTCCTATTTACTTTCAATGCAGCTTCAAATAAGTTATTTACTTTCGTAGCGGAGTTGTACTGTACGCTTTGCAAATGATGTTTGATGCGGTGTGCTTAAGCCAATTTGGATGGTGCCGAGAAAAGCAACGATTTATTTACTGTTGGTTATCTGACACAATTACATAATTCCCATATTTGCTTCTCGGAAGTAGATCCAAAATATTTGGTTCTCGGAAGTGGCTTTATCCGCTAAAGCAAACATCCAAGAAAATAAGTGCAACCTAGTTTAACAATAGCTCGTCTAGTAGCTGTATGTATCTGCGGGCCGTGTTGCTCTTCTACATTAATTTTTCACGCCTGAGCAACGGGTATTACCATTTTAACTATGAAGTAGCGTCTACTTTATTTTCTCCTGACGTGTTCCTTTTTTTCTTTCGCGAATTCCTGATGGGATTATTATACGGAGAAATGGGAACTAGGCTAATCAAGACGATCCATTCTCTTTTTATCCGGCCCTACCTAACAAACTTATGATCCTGACTTTTATTCAGAACTAGAGTTATATCACATGTTGAAATACGCCTGCTTTTATTTGGATGCTGAATAAAGGAAATCTTTACTGACTAGTTTCGATAAATTACTGGAGAACAAATTACTCTTAATAATTGTTTTGCCGCTGACACGACCGGCCTCACACAAATTGTTTAATAAAAGTGGTAATGCGCCAGAAAACACATTATTCAATGTGATCATCATCTTTATGATTGTGCATGCCTAATGGCAAGTAGTTTGTTGAGTATCTGACTATGAGCTTGGTTAAAATTAGTTTCGTCAATAACTCTTGTAGGTAATTCGAATCTCGCACTTAACATTGCTATAAATTCTTTTGGTGCTTTTTCCTAAGAAAAATTACAATCATTCTATTAAAAGTAATCTGTAGCAGGAAATCTGGAAGAATGTATTCATTTTATTACGAAAAACTGTTGTGGATTTGAGCATAATCATAATTTTCAACGTGTAACTACTTTGCTGCATTATACGCGAGAGAAGGCTTAAAACCTACGAGAAAAAGCCAAAAGCTCCCCCTGATGCTGTACCGCAGTACACGTTTCTTCAAAATGATGGCTCCTTTACCGTTGAGGAACAAACATGTACTACCACTTTGAAACTGGATTAAGGTTTCACAGTTAAATACAGCACTTATTCTTGTTCCATTTTTAAATATATACTTTCTTTTAAATCGGATGCTTAACATTAGATTTTTTATTTGAAATTATCGCAAACTTATTACCATTTTCATGGAACAAATTTGATAGAAATACTTGTATTCCATTTATGTATGTTTTTTTAGAATTATTGAGCCGACGTTTGGTAACAGATTTAAATTTTTAAGTTTGCTAATTTTGACTTTTTGTCTTGTCTTACAGGTATTTTCCAAATCACGGACAAACTACTTCGTGGCTCAGTCTGGTGACGCCACCTGCTCCGGACTGATATCCCCAAGTGATGGACCCAAAACGATGAAGCTGTATGGAGGTAAGAAAGACGTAAAAATAATTTAAGGTAGTTTTAAAAAAAATTAGCTACTGTGTTTGCTGCTTTTTCTAAGCTACGGTATAATTGTTGACGTTGAAGCTATGAAATCAGATCTTCCTTGCTGCTTCCAATGCAGATAGGCCGTAGAATATCCACTACGAAAGATGAGTTATGAAACAATTTTCTACGTGCAATTGTATCTTTATCACGTCGCTCTTTTTATTGAATCAGTTTGTAAACAATCTTTGTATTCTTATGGTACTACACGACCGAACAATACAAACAACTTTAATAGGTTTTTGATCTCATCGACGAAAGTCTACCCATATAATGAGACAGACTGGATCGACCCGGAAATAAACCGAGAAAGGAATGGGTTTGGAACATCTCCTATATGCCTTGTTTGATACCAACTAGTTTCCAAGTGTATGAAATTACAGACTTCTTTTAATAATGTTTTTCTTAAATCTGATTGTTGGATAACACCTTAAGACCCTGGTTCAATTTTATTGACGCACAAGTAACGTAGTATTTTACTAAGTTTACTATTAGATGGCCCATAGTTTTAAAAGGTGACAAGAAGAGATATAATTTTTTGAATACTGGTCAGAAGATGCTTCGAAAATCGTATCCTAAATTACGAAGGGCGAAAAACAATCGTGTAATTAATCGGTACATTTGAATTGCAGTTTATGTTCTTGAATTACAGGAGTAGATAGACTTGCTATTGGCAAATTGGTCGAGAGACTTGCTATTGGCAAATTGGTCGAACATAGTGTAGGTATCTTGAGATGGTTTGGTGCGATATTGACCCGGGTTGGTGCGGGTCGGCCAGGGTTAGTTTAACAGAAGTGGACGCCCGTCAAGCTGGCACACGTGGCTACGGTATACACACACAAACACCCACACCATGGAACCGCGAGAAGGTGATCGTGTGTCAGACCACGAAAAGAAAAAGCAAATGTTGAAATTGGCTTCAGTGTATAGTGTGTGTATGTGTATGTGTGTGTGTGTGTGTGTGTGTGGAAATAATGGTAACGAATTTCCTGTTTGCTTTTTGTCGACGTCTGCGGGATTGGAGATTGGTTTCTCATTCGTCAGGGTCTCTCTCTCTCTCTCTCTCTCTCTTCCAAAGGCGCGTGAATGTGTCGCGCCTCCCTTTTCGTCCACCCCCTATCCCTTGCCGCCCCCACGCCTGGGTCTACCCGTTGAGAGCGAATGAAGATTCCGAGCACGTCCCCGGACGTCGCCTTCATTACTTTATCATCAAAAACAGATAAGAGTGGAAAAACGGGCGGCAAAAAATAACGTTTCGTCGCCGCCGAGTAGCTGAAACTCCGGTGTGTGTGTGCGGTGGGTTCGTTAAGGTGGTCGACGGGCAAAATGGGCCTATGCCCAGGGAGTTGATCAGTGGGGTGACAATTATTTTCTTCAAAACTATTTCAATTTTTACTGTTCGTGAAGAACGTTTCCTGTGCAAGAGGTTCCGTTCCACTACTCCGTGTTCCATTATTCGCGAGAAGCGTTGTATTTGATATTTATAATTAGTCAACTCCATTTGGTAATGTAGTATGCGTATTCTATCTTCTCGACTTAGGGCGCATGGAATTGTTTGTTCTCGGGGCGCATCTGAACTTGGATAGCCCTAACCGTATATTTATAAATGTGGCGTCGCGCGGAAAGGTAGAGAAAAAATGCTGTAGCGAGTACGATACGGTTCCTGCGAAATTTGTACGGTTAAGGAATAGAGAGAAACTAAGATTTACATTGTTCTATTTTTTTAGATTCCCACCGCATGAATGTGTGTGTGTAGATTTAGTACCCGTTTTTAGTATGATTTTGTATACGTACTCCTTGAGAGAGCTGGGGCACACCTTGTGGCGTATATAGCTATATGGGCAGCAAATTACAAATAATAATTTTGACTACGATCTGATATGGAAAATAATTTTTTCTTTGTCAACAACAACTGAAATATTTGCGACTAAAATAACGCGAACGGAGTGTTGGACAGTTAATCTAGAGCGTTCATCAGAATTTTGGTTGTCCTGGGTTTGATTCATTTTGGCTTAGAACTTAATTGAATTGATCTTAAAGTGAATCCATTACTTACGATAATTTTGATAGATCTGAAAGAAATTACAATAAATATATATCGTTCAACTTAAATATAACTTGTTTATGTTCCACGGAAAACTAACCTTTTGAAAATGTCAGCTGAGGAAATGTGAATATAACCTTTGTCTTAATTAATTTAAACGAATTGCTGTGCTACATGATTAACTTTTAATTATCTAATCCATGTATCTCTCCACTTCAGACAGAAAATCTATTTCATTAAAACAAAAATTGATATGCATACTCTGTATTGTATAATACGAAATGTATGCCTGGTTTGTTGCGTTGTCGAAATTACTCGTACAATTATTTTTTTTGTTCGCATTTTTTCGCTCTCTTAATGCTGGCTAATTCGTGTTCGGTGCACGCTGAGTTTTGATTTCCTAATCGCGAAATCTCGTAGCCTCTTTTCCTCGACCCTCTCCCCTAAGAAGAGATTCGCTGCACCTTTCCACTTTTTTTTGTCATTTACTCTTGCGGGTCTCTTATTCTAATGTCTCTGCTGCTGGCTTGGCCAATTTAATTATTATGTGCGATGCGGGAAGCGCGTGACTAGAATGACGTGATGGACCGCCTCGCCCTCTCCAGCACCAAACCCCACCTTCTGGGTGGCGGGACAATGCGGACCACCACACAGGGCGCGACACTCGTCAGTGTCAGTTGATACCAGTATTTAAAATGCACAGGTTGTCTTTTTATTTTTTTTTATCCCTATCATTTTCGTCGCTGCACTACAGGCGCTTCTGTATCCCTCTTGGTGCTTAGGCACTATGCGAGGGGCAATTTATTTAAAATAAAATACACCAATGCATCAATAAGGATTCATAAATTAGTTGGTCACATTCTTCATTCTTCACATTCATCATTCATCAATCACATTCTCAATCTCAGAATATTCCTTCAACAACTTGAACTTGAACCTTAACTTGTGGCAACGCATTTTATAAACATTCGAATATTCCAGGTTCTATTAAGAACTACCAACTGGAAAATATATTTATGGTCACTTGATTATGTTAATTAAGGTTTATAACCTGGTCTAAGCCATGACCAAGTCCAATCTAATTTTACTTGTTCTGTTCATGATTGAGTAATACAAATATTCGGGACCTCAAGATGTAAATCATGTTTTAAACATAAATTTAAATATTAATGAAAATCGTATGAATAAGATTTACGCCAAATTAGAAATTTTGATGTTGTCAACTGTGTGATGAAGACATCGATAATATCGGTTGTCCAGGGCGTTTTCTATATTAACGCATGCCCCGTCGATCTGTACCCAGTGGACGAGGTTGTTGTAAGGGGATCGCTCCGTTTGATTCACTTAAGACTCTCACCACCGCTCACTTTGTCTGAGGAATGAGTCGGGATCGGTGAAATAGGTCAGCGAAGGTCGGTGTCAAATGATAGATTTTAGGGTCTAATCGAAATTCAGTATAATCAAACTGTGCTTGGGTTAGAAGTTGTCGGAGCTAGAATCTCAAAATCTCTTCGCCGTATTTGTCCGTTGACCCACGACATTTCTGTGCTGAATACTCAGAGGCTACACAGCATGGGAGAGTTTGAGGGGTTTTATCAACTGATCCTTGCAGCATTTTTACGGATTCTGACTTCTGTGGTATGTTATCTGCTTTTCTAATTTATTAAATTATCGTTTATATTGAGATTTTATTCTATACTATCACTCCTTTTCAAATGCTGTTTTTTGTTTGGTTGACGACGACCATTATGATGATACATCGCAGACCTCTGTACTTGAATTGCCTGTGCTTTTTAAACAGAAATTTTAAATATATAGCAGCCAATTACACTCTTTAATTGCTACATGACGAGGATTTAAATTATGAACAGTAAAATAATGTGCAGCTAATTTGAATCCGTCTACAATTGGAGTATCACATGCTGCCGTAAAATGATAAGGTGTTTTTTATTTGTCCAATTATACGCCTATATTCTTTTTTATTTCTTGAGCGAGACGTATAGGTCTATGCTCACATGTAGATAAACGATTACAGCGCCTTGAGGCTCCTCGTTAGAACTTTTTAATTTCTGCCAGCGTTTTTCTAATGAAATTGCACAATGAGTTGAGAAGGTCTACACGACGAAGTACTTTATATAATTGCTTGCAGATTTAATATTCTGATTATATATTTTCATTTTTTAGGGGGAGGTTGGATGGAGAACGATGTCGCGTAATTTGTCGTTGGAAATATATTGTGTAGACAGTATTCTGCTCTCGTTTTCCCCAATTATTTGAGCGATATAATTTAATATTACATGAGGCCACTTTATATACATGCAGACTATTTTTTGGTCATGTACATGTAAAACGAGTAATTAACTTTGCCATGTGAATATATTGTATATATATACTCGTATGCATGTACATGTGTGCGCTGTGCGCGTCTCAATTTTGTATGCTTATCTGAACAGAAAATTTTAATTACCGTGTGGTGCTACGTGACACTTTTGCTAAAGAAATTGGTCCGGCTAAGAACTGAGTGGCGCTGTTCAGATAAGACATTTTTTGTGCAGTTCTCTAGACCACAATACGTGGAAATCGAATTACGCCCGTACTTCCCTGCGTCCCGCTGGTCTAGATAGATGACTTTTTATAGGGAATTTGTACAGTGTACTATGTGTGACGGGGATTTTTTTCTTCGTACAGATTAGGATTGATTGTTATGAGTCAGACAAACGTAATTCAAAGTTTCGTCGTGGATCTAATGTCTCTATAATCGTGGACAATAATACATTTTTAAAGTGTTTTTCATGAACTGCAAAATGTGAATGTTTTGCTCACGCATTGTTTAAACGTTGTTTACGTGTTTTTATTGGCATCGTTTCGCCGATTTAAAAAAAAGAAAACTAAAAATCGTATAGGCTAAAACAATGATGCCATTGTTTTATTGTAGACTAGCGCATCGTAACCTTCACGTGGTTTAATTAAATTAACTAAAAATGTTGGGCCGCCCTGTACGCCTTTATAACCAACTCTACATAAAGCTCCCCCCGATTTAGTTTCGTGTAAGGCACCTGAGCATTCCAATTTAACTACTATCCGGCTGACTTGGTAACTGACATTGTAACTGACATTGAAACTGACATTGAAATCTTCGCCTGGTGGAATCAACCAAAACATATCTGCCGCCCTGCACACCTTTATAACCAACTCTAAATAAAGCTCCCCCACCCTGAGCTTCGTGTAAGGCACCTGAGCATTACAATTTAACTACTATCCGGCTGACTTGGTAA
>JAQGBY010006279.1:0-13379 GCA_034698785.1 Mycogona germanica
CAAAGCCCGCGCCGGGAATCGAACCCGGGACCGCCGAACCACAGTCCGTCGCTTAACCAACTGCGCCACGACGGGTCATACGAACTTGAATATCATATATTGAATAGTTAATCATGTACTTAATCAAATTAAATATATTTTTGTATCCGAGGTGATGGTGATGCATTTTGGCTAGAGGCAATTTTTTGACAAGCAAATCAGCAAAAAAAAAAAATACATTTTTTGCTGTGACACGGCTCCGAGCAACTCGTCTCCATCCAGCAACATCTGCCTCACCAGAGTAGACAGAGGTGTGAAATTTTGCACCCACCCCAAAATTAATATTTCTTCTAAAAAAATAAGCTGCACTGCAGCAACCACCCCTCTGGTCCCGAGTAGGCCAGCCAGAAAAGCGCATGGCAATAGATGAGGAGCTGACTCCACGATTCGGTTTTGATCCCCTTCCTCCCTATCTTGACTATTCAGTTTCCCCGACACCAGTGGGTAGAAAAAAAAAAATAAAGAACAGGAAATTGGACGAAACCCTTTCAGTTTTGTGTTGAGTTGAGAGCAGCTGAAACAATAGCGGCCAGGAGGAATTCGAGGATATCAGCAAAAGTTGATGACCCCATCCAACTCCCTCTAAGCCGGTACGATAAACAACAGTTCGTCTTTATAATTGAGATGGTTAGTCTTTGTTTAGAAATGAGACAAAAACTTAGCGAAAAGATAATTTATTGAAACCTTATCATTTGCCACAAACGAGTTCATTCAAAGGATTCTTTTCCAAAATGCAGGTGGCTTTGCGGGTAATACTTGAGGTTCCGTGGGGCATAGTGGTGAGCGTGTTCGCAGCCTGTGTCTGTGATCAGATTCGATTCCTGACAGACTTTCCTTCGGAATGGAAGTAAAGCCGTGAGACCCGTGCCGATATGTGTACGATATCAGGCATACGTTAAAGACCCCTACCTAGGTACTAAGCCTGGGGTAGGCAAATTTTATTTGGGGCGAACACGCTGGTGAACCTCCTTACAACATCGCCTTTTTTTGCGGGTAATCCTATGGTGGACACTTAAAGGCGGTTTATTTTAAATCGATGAACGCCGATGCGAGCCTAACGACAAAGAAATTAACCACACCCTATGACCGAGCACATCATTCACTGGTTGAGGCAAGCCCCACTGGCACCCAAAAAAAAAAGGGAGGGAGAGAGCGAGAGAGTTGCCTCTAGTTGTCAGCCAAGCTGGCCAACACACACCCCTTTGAGCCGAGGTACGCGTTCAATTTGTGGCAGGTTTAACGTTCGGAAGGTGACACCGAAATTATAGGGTGGGCAACGGCGGTGTAGCGAGGATCGAGTGGGACCGGGGCTCAAATTGATTCGATGCACGCTCCGGGGGCGAAAAAATTCGCACGCAACGAAGAGCGGGCAGGCCCTGGTCAACCCTGTGGTCAGTTCCAAACGCAGAATGTTAGCGCCATCACCCCATCTTCTAGTCAGAAATGAAGTCATTTTTATTTCGAGAGGGGGAGAGCCGCTCGGTTGGTGTCATCCATTTTTCCACTGACGAATTCTTTCATTTTCACAGGTTCAATTAAGATTTTATAGGACACCGCACAGTGACCAAAACTAGACATCGTCTAGTCAAGGTGGAAACGAAAACGACTCGCGGGGGTTGAAGGCGTTCTAAATATTTTGAATGGCCATTTTATGTTTAATTGTACCCGCTAGAAACCAAGAATTCTGAGCACCGCGACATAGAGTTTTTGCTTTAGACTACGCGTCGGGCTTAACGGTAATTTTCATTTTATTTCCTAAGGCCATTATCGATTAGTTATTAACGGCAGTTCGCCCACCACGTAGCGCCTTTATCCTCCCCCCATTCCCAACCAAAGGGTGTGACATGCTTAATAAAAGCCAGCCTGAAGCCCAGATGGCGTGACAACAACTCGTTGCACGGAGCCGCACGAATAACTATTACAGGATCGGTTCAACTATTGATCAGTGGTTCATCTCTCACCCGCACCTCGACACCACTTCCAAGACTTGCGCCCACAAACTGTATCGGTTCAACTATTGATCAGTGGTTCATCTCTCACCCGCACCTCGACACCACTTCCAAGACTTGCGCCCACAAACTGTATCTGTAACCTCTGAAGACCCTGCTTAGGCGGCGAAAAATGTCCAATTTTTTCTTTCATTTTTATACAGTGATTCAATAAATTCGGAACCACCCGCACATAAACATGATAGAAAAAATAAATTGGTTTCAATTTTATTGGGCCACCATTGCAGTGTTAGAACCAACGAGCCGTCCAGTTTAATTATTTTGGTTTAAATTAGTTATTATGATGAGCTTTCTCAAAATGTGGAAATTGTCCATCTTGGTGATCTGCTCCCACCACGTCACCAGTTTGGCGAAGTGCTCATTTGTGAGCAAAAAAATGATTAGCAGTTCGTAGAGCAGGGGACCCCATTTTAGACTTACTCTTCCTACGTTAGTCACGTTACCCAAATCAGCCAATTACAGGTTGGGGAAGATCAATTACACTGAGAAATAAAATGGTGCCGAAGCACGCCGAGTCAGATATTTGGTTAATAAAGTAAGTAAACGATCTAAATTTTAAACGTCTTCAAATTATTTTTGGCGACTATGACAAAGTGTAGCATTGGTCAGCGAGAAAATATTTTCAAATATCCACCACTACTGTAACTGTCGGATTATAGTGCTGGATCTATCCTAGCCTTCTTTTATCTTATACTGAGAAAGATTTGAGTCCTAAATGGACCCCCAGCAATTTCGTCTGATATAGAGCGACTTGCCTTGCAAGAACTTGTGAGTGTGAACCAAACATTGAATTTGTTAAGTCATCGCGTAAAGCCAAGTATACTGTACCACAAGCCTGATGAGGATATATTTGAAGAAAACAGACAGTTCATCAATACTGTACATTTCGGTGTGGTACTCGTGTCGATTCGCACGAATTTGGGCTTTCAAAATGACAACACTGGTCATTTTAAAATATTTATTTTTATTTCTTCATACTGTAGCCCTTCACAGTGCCTCAGCAGTATTCGAATGAGAGGAGGAACATTTTCACTCAAGTCTCAACCGACTGATCTGCGATGTATCGCACTAGCGTTTTTCTTAGTAAGGCGCCATCTGGAGGAGCTCTACTGTACAATGGACAAGGGGAGGTCGAGCATCGACCAAAGTTCGGACGCACCTTATATCTATCTACAAGTTCCCCAGGCTCGTTTGATGTGGGACCGCTTAAAACAGATTGCGCTTACTTACAGGCGTCAGTGTTTGCCAACATGAATTGAATCGTGCGAATCGTGTTTGGGAACACTCGAACGTGAACACAGCACACACATTGAGGCGACTTGTGTTGATACACCAAAATATGCAACAGCATCATGGTTATGAAAAATATGGCTACGACAGATTGACGATTACTTCACAAGATTGACGCGCTGTGCACAATTCTATTACGACATGTATTTTTTAATTTCCCGTATATTTACACGATTCGCACCAAGTCTTTCGGTACAGATATTCTTGCATTTTCTCTCGTGACGTTTTATTATGTACCTACAAGCAGCCCCGGATGGGGCCTATGACGGAGGTCGAACGACCAGTTACGTCCAGAATGTATAACCAGCAATCACATGCATCTTGTTTTTAAATTTCTAGTGTTCAATTCCATTTAATGTCATGACACAAGTCCTATTCTGTACTGCACATGATGCATGCAGCATGTGGATTCAGTTTATGGCAGATGGCTAAAGGTCATTCGGCTCTCATGGTGGGATAGACCCTTTACCCTAGGCCAACAGTTTCAGACACCACCTTTGAATCTAGAAAGTCAAGATTTCCCCCTCTAGAGTTCAGTTTCGTCGACAAGAACACGCCCCCCCACATTCATTCACTACTCAAAACCTTAATGAACCAACTTTCCCATTCGATTTTTTGTATTTGTATTGTTCGATTGTTGTGGTATTATCCAGTTTGAAAATCGGTTTAATTAGATGTATTCCAATAAACATGCATCGCGAACAGCCCCGACGATGGACATGTTTTTCGATAGCTTGCTTGGGCGTCATGTAATTACTGAAGACCACGTTTTTCCTCGATGCAGTCTACTACAATTGTCCACAAGAAATTGTTAATCGTCGACTCTAAGTAGACACTTTAAATTATTTCGGATACGCCTTTCTAGGTCTCAAGCCTAGGCTAGGCAAAATTATCAGGTCGATCCCTGTCAGTTTTGAGGCGGAGAAAGCTGGCGAGTCCTTTTGACAACCTTTTGAAAAATACTGAAAAACGAAAGGTACATGTAATATATTTTGATTCATCTGTGCCAGTTTTTACATGCTTGTGAATTCAAATAAATTCGAGCGTAACTGCATGTCAAGTTTAAGAGTTTCACCAATTATCCGGTCGCCCCCTGGCAGGTTTGAGGTGGAGAAAACAGGCAGACTGCTAACGAAGATACATGTATTTTGCTGTTGTTCCTGTACATGTACAGTACACAAATAGTACATGTACAGATTGTCATTTGTGGACTTTGCGTACATGAACGTCATCAAGGGCTATTCGTATGAGTTAAATCATAAATGTATTAATAATTAGCTATAATATATAGTATTCCTAAACTCTTGTTTCTCCAGAGTGACAAAATTGGAATAATTTGTTAGGACAGTTCAAGTCCGGGACTGCATGTGGCTTACTTAAAGCCTTGACAAGGGCCAGGATAGGCTTACATCCCCGTCCACTACATTTGTTGACCATTCCTGAATGTACAGTAATCATAACAATGCCAAAGTAGCCTGGCTAATTTCAATATTATTTAATATCCAGTGACAGTAATAGGAAATGAAGGAAACAATGTCAATGGACTACGGTCCCGGCAAGCCTACGGTCTAAGGCTTCTAGGTTCGCTTGCTCACAAGTTCTGCTATTTCTGACCAAGTGCTATGCCAGGAAAACCGTCAAGGTTCTTAAAAGGAGAGACAAGGATGAATAAGATAATATTAATGTCTAAAAACTGTGGGAATCTTGCCTAACTTGTGATCAGAAATCCACCGCTAGAACTGAAAAACCGGACCGCCATCTTGATTTTGCTGCATTTCCCGCCCCAGTAGCGAGTTCACAGCTCAAAATAGGGCTGCTATCTTTCACTGTGCGCGCGCACAAGTAACAGTTCGGTATCGTTACTTTGCGGTAATGCAAACAATCATTCCGTAAATCGCCGATTTTACAAGTCTGTAAAAGTTAAAGGTTGGTGTTGCATACGGCCATAACTCTCTTGCCACAAGAAACGGATAGGCCTAACCGAAATTAGGCCTAACAGCAGGAGGGGGGGGGATTGGGTGAAGCCAAAGGAGATAAGTGAGTACAACCGTTCCTTCACTCACCTTTCTGCGCGAGTCCGTGTCTCCGGTGAGTTGGAGTTCGAACTACTCTGGTCCGAATATGTATAATTTAGGTCGGCGACGAGGCAGATGGCGACAGAAACACTAACAGCCTGACCCGTTCTCTTGTTCCATTCTTTGCTCGGCTATAGGGATGCATGATAATTATCGATCTATAACAGTATCGATATTTTTCACACGACATATCGTATTTATCGATAAATTTGTGTGTCGAAATATCGTGATATTATCGTCAAAAATAATTTATCGAAAGTCGATATTGTCGTTGTGAACTGTTAAGTCTTGATGGTTAGGCTTGTTCGCTATATCTGCTTATGTGGTATGGAAATATTTGAAAAGGCTGAATCCTCCAGGAAAAAGTGTTCTTTTGTTTCACTTTTGTTCTTGTAATAAATAAAGCATACGTTGGAAACTTTAAAAAAATATCGTTTCCGATATATCGACAGCGATATATCAGTGTCACAATCGGACCGCCGGCAGGGATGCGCGAAAGTCGTCCGGCGCAGGGTGCTGCAGATGGCCACCTGGTCAGGGGTGTCATCCGTGGGCAAAACCTGAAAAGAAGAGCTGGGACTACTTCTCCTGTTCTGTCGGGCTGAAATAAAGGTTGTGTAAGCAAATTATGAGCGACTCGTCGTAGCGCAGTTGGTTAAGCGACGGACTGTGGGTCGGGGGTCCGGGGCTCGATTCCCGGCGGGGGCTCTCGATTATTCGATCCCGGGGTACTGGCGAAAATGTGCCTCTCACAGAGTGCCTATGCACTGAGAGGGGTACAGAATCTTCCTGTTGTGATCCGTCACTTCAGTGAATTAAAAAGAAAAAAAAATAACGGATTTCACTTTTTGGCGCAACTGCACTAGATCGATTTCTAGTTGAATTCGCTGGAAAACTATAGTAGAAAGGTGGGAATAGATTTTAACGAAACTTTAGAATGTCTGGAACAAACCCTCAAAAAAGAATGAAAATTGGATGAGAAAAGATTTAATTTTAAAGAATTTCAATTAAACGATCGTCGGCACAACGACGTAAATAACGTCGTTGTGCCGGCTTGGTTAGATGCGTCAAATGCTCAACAGATGGCCCTGACTACACATCCAATGATTTACTGCCACCTACAGGTCAAACGGGGAACCAAAAACGTATGTCGTCCGCAGTGAAGTTGCGCTTACTGTGATGTTGTCTATTACAACGAATGGACCAGAGATGGCGCCAGTAGCGCTGTTAGAAGGCCGGCTAAAGATGGCGCGAAATTCAAAAAGAGCGGCACTGCAGGTGGCCACCTGCAGACATTGCTTTTTTTTTACGTGGGCAGGAATTATAACTAAGTGGCAACTTTCCAAGTCCAGATCTGTCGTAAATACAGTGGATGTTTATATATTTAAATTGATTTGTTATTTTAAATTAATTCATTTTATTAAATGTATTTAAATTTACAGATTTAGATTGTTCAATTAAAATGTCGACATTTCTATTGGCAGATTTAAATTTGGCGAAACTCTTCTAATAATTATAATAGTAAACTATAATTTAAAATGAAAAAATTAAACTAGAAAACCGTGGGAAACCACTACACCACGACGATAACGATTCACATCAACAAATTTACCACATCCACATCTTCCGTGTTGATGTGAATCGTTGTCGTCGTATCTGTAGTGGTTTCCCACAGTTTTCTAGTTTAATTTTTTCATTTTAAATAATAGTTTACTATTATAATATTAGAAGAGTTTCGCCAACTCTTATCACCTTTTTGGTTTTGCGTCCAGCATTCCGCTCATCCCCTATCTTGTTTGAATACATTGGCGTGCACTATCCCCTTTTTGTGATTTTTTTTAGATTTAAATTTGGCGATTGAAATGTCAACATTTTTATTAACTAAATTTAATTATGGACCTAATTTCTTAAATAAAATTATTTGGTTTTGTGTGGATCTAATCTTAAGTTAATAAAATTGGAATTGTTGTTTTTCATATACGACTCGTCGTTACCCAGTTAATTGGTTTAGCAACTGACTGTGGCTCGGCGGTCCCGGGTTCGATTCCCGGCGCGGGCTCACGAAAATTTCGATCCCGGGGAACTGGTCGTTCCCCCTCGCACAGTGCCTAAGCACCATGAGGGGGACGTAACGCCTGTAGTGCGGTTGACTACAGTTGATATTAAAAAAACCGGGAATCTTATCCAACTTGTGAAAGGTGCGAAACAAAAGATTCGACGAACGTCACATTTTCAAACGATAGTTTCACATGTCAAGATTGCATTGTTACACTTAACTCGAAAAAAATCGACTTCCACCATTCTGCATTTCACCGCTTTATTCCAGAGAACATTTTTCATCCCACAGGCTCAACGACAGTCTTCTCACCCTAGGATAGGCGATAATATCGAAACCATCGATATACCAGCGATTTTACAAACAATAATCAAATACGTACTCTATACGCTTTGCCGTCTTTACGATAAAATAGGATGAGATTCCCCATGTCATCCTCTACGTCCTAAATTACACGTCATTCTTCTTTTTCCCAAGACTTAAAAAAATGGAAAATGGAAACATTTGAGAGTCGATAGTTTTTTACTATCGTTCCCTCTAGCTCCTCAGCCCCTTCATCTGTCTATCCATTTATTACATAAACGTCCTTGCGCCGATGATGTAGATTACCACACCCGTCGATTTATTTCCCTACCTCTATTTACCCCCACACACATGCAGTCTACCCTTCAGGCAGCTAAAGATTATCTGTCTAGCAATGTGCCCAGTAAAAAAAGAAGATATATATAAGTATTTATCGAACATCATTGAAGGAAATATAACGAAGCATGAGACGTCTGTTATCTGAACTCAATCTTCCCACAGGATACAAAAAATAAGAGATTCCTTATCATCCTGAGACCAAAGGACGACACCAAAATTACTTCTACGTGTCCTCAAAGCGACATGAACTGAAACAGTGAGTTTCACCAATTGCTCGCTAGGTTCGTTCGCAAAATTACCAGGTCGCCTATCAGGAGGGTTATAAGATGAATAATTACTGATGAACCTCCTTCAAATATTAATTTTGTATAAGTAAGAGGTCTCGTCCAGCGTTTCCTCTCCTGTTTTGGATTATTCATTTTTTGCATAACAAAAAGGAGACTGACCGGTGCATTGTGTGATTGCTTCGCAACACGGGGCAGCAACATGCTCGCCCGCCACCAGAAGCCAACTAGATCTGATTTCCCTCACTCTGCTACGTCGGTTCGAGACCTCTTTTCCACGAGATACATGCGACGTCAGTGACGTCATCACACCATGAAAAATCTTAGAAGTATCGGCCTGGAATTGAGCCAGCGAACACAGCACCTCCACATTGACTGCACTTGCCACACGCTTAAGCGGGTGTTCTTTTTAACAATTAACGCTAAAATTAAAGTCCGAAGCAAATCCGCCAGGAAGTGGAGCTGCTTATGATCAAGTGCACTTGGTTCACCACGTCTCGTTTCTGACATTCGTATACGATACCCACCAAAATGTTAAATTCGTCCTCCATGATGACAACAATTAAGAGATAGCTTTTATAACAAGAGGATTGGGATATCGTGTCACCGCCATAACATTCCCCCTTCCTCTAATTCCCAGATTGAACTGCCGTTAACGGGAATTTCATCACCGCCAAACGCGGAAGAAACCCCACACAATGAAATGTACCCGCCGCTAGCGCAACCTGGTGGCAATGTTCGCTTAAAGAGAGTGCTAACCGAACGAACACCAGGGGGCGCAGATGCTGGCGGTAATCCGTGCCCCACCACTATACAAATTCAAAGTGACGCTGCCAAGTACATTGCCTCCCCATACAGAGGTAGTCTATGGGCGCCGCACTTCAAATCTAGGTGGCGCCTGTTTTAGTCATGTGGCAAACAGTAAATATGATATGCTGGTTGGAGTTGCCACCGCTAGTGGCGTCGAAGCTGTACTCAACTGTAATCAACCGCACTCTGTACCCCTCATGGTGCGAGTGGCACGTCCAGCACCCCTCGAATTTTTTGAGAGCCCGCGCCGGGAATCGAACCCGGGACCGCCGAGCCACATCCAGTCGTAATATCGACTGGGCTACGACGAGTCGAAATCCCAACAGAAAAAGGCTGGGAACGCTTATTGGGTTCAATCCCGGCCGAGATCTCCGGAATTTTTCAGGCGAGAAATATTCTTACGGGCACCTTCCTTCGGAAAGGAAGTAAAGCCGTGAGATCCGTCTCTGTATAATATGTGGTTCACGTTAAAGATCCTTACCTAGGCAGCTAAGGCTAGACAAAATTACTATATATATATATATATAGGCGGCCCCCTGCGGAGCTTTAGGGCGGAAACGGTGGTAGAACAAATCAACAATCATTTTTAAAAAAAGGTGGTGCCCCTCCGGCGCACCACTTTAGCGGAGACAATTTGAACCTGACGTGACGTCACCTGACAAAGGACGGCCTACGCGCCGCCTAGTAATCAAGCCCAGCGGCCATAGCGGGCAAATATTGGTCCTCGAGATGGCGCTAGGCGTGCATTAATGAAATGAGGCCTAACTAACTTGGCTTTTTTATGGAAGAACAATGCAGGAAAAGTAAAACCCGCCTCTCTCAACTTGACACGCAGACAAACTTAGGCCAGTTAACTTCGGTCAAACGCGCCTTTTACAACCCGACCGATGTCATTGCGCGAATCAATTGTAGAGATAGCGGGTGGGTGGTCAAAAGAGATGGCACCGCGGGCCGCGCATCTACGGTATAGAGCAATCGAACTGTCGTGAAACTGCTCGCCGATAAAACAATGTGCAAACCGATGACAACATCGATCGATGCTGTTAACGAGCTTCTGCAAAGTCAAGAACGACTCGTCGTAGCCCAGTTGGTTTAGCGACTGACTGTAGTTTCGGCGGTCCCGGGTTCGAGTCCCGGCGCGGGCTCTCGAAAATTTCGATCCCGGGGTACTCGTCGTTCCCCCCTCGAACAGTGCCTAAGCACCATGAGGGGGACGTAACGCCTGTAGTGCGGTTGACTACAGTTGATTGGGGAAAAAAAGGACATCCGCCAACGCAAGCTATCTCAGCGTCAAATTGCCCATCATATATGCATTTCTCAAACTTCTGTAGACAGAATCAACCCCGGTCGCGTTAACTTGCGTTGCAGGAAACTGTTTACGATGAGAGGTTGCTCCCCATAAAACATCTCTCTTGCTTTCAACGCGACCGGAGAAGATCACCTCGCATGCGAGAGACCAAGATCCTCCGGTTTAAATGGCCTATTAATGAAGCGCCTGCTTCCTGACATGAAAGAAATTTTAGAGTTCTTCATTTTTTATACCGTTGCGCTGCTCATTCAGGAGACGCCTGAATTTATCGAACCTGATTTGTAACCACTGGCCACCAACCAGTCCAGATCTGAACACCGTGGATTGTGGGATTTGGGGTGTTCTACAAGAGAAGATTTATAGAAAGATGATTATGTGGATGAACTGAGAGAGCAGATTCAGAAGGCGTGGAATGAGAGCGACCAGCGGGCAGTTGATGCAACAATTCGAAAAAGGCGCACCCGACATCACGCATGTGTTAATGCTGGCGGCGGCCATTTTGACCATCTTCTGAAATAGCTATCATTTTGGTAAATATGTCCACGTCATTTGTACCAAATGTCATGTGGTTAAATGGTATTTGCTATTTCACTCAAAGGGATGCATTATTTCCTTTATTTTCTACTCGTGAAGTCATTTTGAGTTTATGAGTCGGGTTTACACAAGCGCGTAATAAATACACGCTCGGTTTAGTCCATTTTACTCGTCTAGTTTGAAAAAAATTAAAAAAACAAAACATTTATTACACAGATATACAGGGTGTTTAAAAATCACGTCGCTAGTATCGCATTGCGGCCCCCGCTCACGACGAACATTGGCCGGCACTCGATATTCCGAGTAGAACATTTTTGACGAGTATTTGTGCCTAGTCATCTCCATGGCCGTCCCAAAGCCGGCCAGGATATTGTAAAGCAAAGAAATAACAATGAAACCCCCCCTATACAAGAATCGACGAATGTCACTTCCCAATGATGGCTAGGGGGTGGTGGTGGTGGTGCGGTGGATTGGATTGGACAGGAATTCCTTTTTTCAGAAAGACTCGATCTAATCTAAAGCACTAATCTCGGCTCTTTATTAAGGCAGAATGTACACTGATGGTGATCTCGTACGCCGGAATAAAAAGAAACAACGTTACATGCAGTTCATCGTCAATTACGCAGCTCAAAATTGAATCGTCCGCCTTGTACAGGGTGCCACCAGCAAAAAAATTTATATAAAAAATGCAATAAAAAAATGACTGGAGTCGATATTGTTTCCTGTCTGCGTTCCAAGAGAGACACATGCATTCGTAAATATCCTGAAAAATATGCATCAGAAATGCATTTTATAGGTTCGATTAAAGTGTGATCATCAATTAAGATAACCAAACTTCAAATGTTGGTTCGCAGAGCTCAAATGACTGACTTTCCCTGATGTATGACCCCTGTGCATGACAGCTATTGGAGCCCTCTGGTGGACAACCAACGATCGAGCCTGATTCGGTGCGTCCTCAATGAGCCTGACTGAGACTGCACTGATATGGTTCAGAGCAGTGGGTTTTGCGAAAACTAGGCGCCACAAGCGGCGACAACTCCGTCATCCGCATGTCACGTGACGAAATGAGCGCCACCCAGTGACACTGCGCTGCGCACACACAATTTCCGAACATAATTCTAATAAAATACACAGAGAAAGGCAGACACAGTTTTCTCGATGCCCGAGCAATTGCGATTGTCAAAAAATTTAAACTCTGGTAATTTATAACGATGTATCTACAATGAAGCCATAAAAAATACAAATTGAGGTTCAACTCGTTTATATAAAAAAATTTTTTTTTCATACAAAACGTCCGTTGATGGCCATATTTTGCCTCAATTTACGAAGCTCCCCCCGAGCCTCGGTTCTTGGAATCGCTTTTAGATTACCTGCAATCTCGTTTTATGGTTTCAACTCGTTTTTTGACGAGATTGGTTGGTTCTATACCCACAACAATGTATATATAGTATAACAACGTTAACTTATAATTGGAGGAAAGAGCGGGAGGGTCCAAAGATGTAAAAGTTCGAGAGCACAGGAGTCATATTTCATTAACTTTTTATGTCCAACTGTTCCAAGTATGGCGTCTCTCTGTGTGCATTTTCTTTCGTTTTCTCGGTGACTACGCCCTGGTTTCATTCATTGCTCACTAGATGCCGCTATCAACACGCAGGTTACATTCTTTGCACACTAGATGGCGCTAACCAACGCGAAAGCTTAGCAATTAAGACCTTTTGTGAACAGCGGTTCAAACCTTTTTTTTAATCGGTGAAATAAATCCATACAAAACGAAGATGCAGCGACTGAGCGATGACGATACGACGTGACGTTGGCCGAAAACTATTCTTTGTGAAGCTGTGTCTAGAGCTTTCAGTTCGTTGGATGAACTCGGCAATGAAGTGTAGGGTTAGATACCAGGAGACCAATGACATTTCAATTAGAAAGGATATCGGTACGCACTGCAATACAACAGCCGTTGGTTATAGGAAGCTATTTTATTTTTATGGGGTCCAATTAGTTTGCGAAAGCATTTTCAACCCCAATCTTTCAACATTTTCGTTTTTGCGACAAAGTGTACATTGTTCGCTATTCATGGTAAAGGGCGGAGTCAATGCCGCGGGTCCCGCTCGCAATTTTAATGGTTTTCAAATTTTTTCTCCATATTTTTCGTCTGATCATCCGCGCTTTCAAGGCAGTTAGTATCGCGAACCACCGCAAGGTGCGCAGCGTCACGATCACGATACACCGCAAGGTGCGCAGCGTCACGATCACGATTACAATTACAATTACAATTACAATTATTACCCGCAAGCAGCCCCCAAGAGAGGGGCCTATGGCGGGGGTCAAACG
>JAQGBY010006280.1:0-13374 GCA_034698785.1 Mycogona germanica
TATCGCGTGTCATCGTGTAAACGTAAAATAGGCGGTAAATTTAAACAATTAATTTTTTATTTCATTGGTGGTTACTGTTTTAATAATAAACGACTTTTATTCAAGGATAATCGTTAAAGGAGCCGTTGATTTAACACCTCAACCTTCAAGGTGGTTACTGTAACCCCGGCAAAACCGGGCACCCTTCTTGTATATACGCGTAAGTTCGGTTGCATCTATACGGTGCGCATGCGCCGTCGTTTAATGGTAATTCCCCTCTTCCAAAATGGCCTGCCGTCGCCACTTGTGTTTCTTTTTCATTTGGTCTCTTCATAGGAGTCGGCCGATAGCGGAATTTCTGGAAACAAATGTAGCGAGTTTGAAAAGAGTTCTTATCAAGTGGGATCACAAATCGTAATACGCGTTTTCTCAAATTGATGTGAATCTTTGCCACTGACAAGCGCCAACTGTCTTAGGTTATTTTGTTTGTTTGGTTCGCAGAAATGAGATGACTAAGCAAGCGCAAGTAGTAGTCAAAGTAGTATATGATTGACTCCATTTGAGGGCGATCGGTCCAACTGCTTGGGACTGACGGAGAAAGCGTTAAAGTTGTTTAAAAGTCGAAACTGCTACTTTGTCTCTCGCTATTTCAAGAGTCTCTTGTGGGCTAGCTGGTTGTTGTACCTAGTGCATGTCCACAGTCAGTCAGTCAGTCAGTCCCCCACCACCACCACCACCACCACCACCATCCCAGACCCCCAGTAAGTAAGTATAGCGGTGGCACCTCCTAGTTCCCATCCCACTTCACCACTTGTCCCGTGAGCAGCAGCGCTTCACTAGTGCTATGTTTGAAATGCTATCGTGTTCATTTGAAGGTCGCCGCGACTCAATCGTGTTTGCCATCCGACTAGTTGCTACAGGGTGCTCACTCTTTCCAGGTTCAATTACATTCAAATTGCTCTTACGTTGCAACGAAACCTATGCTTGCCAATCAAAATCTGCTTCAGCTCAAAACAGCTTGTTGCGATGGCTTTATATATTTGGACGGCGTAAGTCAGTGGATCGATGAGAAACAGTTTCACGATTCCAACAAACTGATCGCATTTTAGGATCCCGAGGCGAAACATTTCGTTTACGCTAAAAAACACATTACCAAAAGTCAACCCTTGACATCGTTCGCGTCTCTGCCATCTTAGATAAGCGACATCTTGGCTAACAATGGGGCGTGCATGGGGGAGTGAAAGTCTGTGAAATGCAAAGAAAGGCTTTTCTAAACTGTTTTTTGATAATAATAAAGTTTCCATGGCGCCATGGCACAACAGAAGCCTCGAATCTATCTATCAAATAAACCATATTTAAGTTTTGCAAAAGACGTACCCTCACTGTAACAGTAAGGAAACTTAGTTGCAAGAGTTTGTTTGTTTCAGATGTGGACAAATAAATTGTTGGCATTTTAAAAATGTTGTCGAGCTTCAAAATTTTTAATTTTGCTTCTCAATTTGGCATTTTAAGGTACACTGCGAGACATCACGTCACAAAGAGTGTGAAAAGTGTATATCAACACTTGCTGCTCCTGCATTTCTAAATCAGAACCATCTCATGTTTTGCCGGATACTGTTACAGATCGAAACTGTGTTGAACTTGAAGATAGATTTAGGAAAATTTTTCTTAATATAGGACCGAACTTGTTGCGGAAAACTAATGTAATGCAATTTATTCTGAATCATAACTTTGAATTCCAATTTTCTTTAGATAGTTCACACTGCAATTTTGATATCCCTCCAATGACTGACTTGGATTTTCGGAAAACTATTTCGGCTCTTACGAACATGGGTCTTGGACCGGACGGTTTAAGTATTATTTCATTAAAAAATATTAAATCTATAGATATAAAAATTACGTGTATGTGTATATGTGTGTGTATCCTTTATAGACTCGAAAACTACTGGACCGATTTCGATGATTTTTTTTAAACATTGGTCATAGTCCCGGTCACATTGTTACGGAAATAAAAATGTCTAGACATCATCAGATCGCATCAACCGCGATCCCCAAACCTGGACTTCCCTGCAAGGCTTCCAGGTGTGCTCCTCCACTCACTCAGACATACCTTCAACCTTCTCTCTTTTGTGCTTCTCGCTGACGTCGGTTCAGAACCCCCCTCCCCTCAGTTTTCATTTAACGCCACCTTTCATTTAAAGCACGGGAAAGCGACAAAGCATGGGAAGCGACAGTGCACGGGAAAGCGGCAAAGCACGGGAAAGCGGGAAAACACGGGAAAGCAGGATGCAAATGAATTCCCGGGAAAAAGGGAAAATTCTGTGCACGAGGTAGTGTGACCGAGCCATTTAACCGGAAGCCACAGCAAGGTGTGGTCCGGGTCAGCTAGACTATAATAAAGATTCACCTAAGTTGCACTTGTCAACATCAAGTTGCAGCTGCCATTTTTTACACCAAGTAGTCACAGCATCTAACTAATTTTGAAACAAATTAACTTTAAACTTGATAGTGATAGGGAAGTTCTCTCCATCTCGATGGACATGTCCAAAGCATTTGATTTGTGTACTCTGAACTTTTGCTTGGATTTGTAAAGGAGATGGGAATTGGGAGAGAATGCGTTTGAGCTCTTTGCTAGTTATTTGGAGGGTAGAGAATTTTATGTGAGAATCAGTGGATGTAAAAGTAGAATCTACAGACAAATCTATGGGGTTCCACAGAGGTCAATATTTGGGCCACTTCTCTGTCACATATTTGAACTCGTTTTGCACTGCAGCTGTATGGTCAACTTTTGACACATGCTGATGATACCATTTATGTGCATAGGTGATCTCACGCTGATGATTTTGATGTGGAAGTTCAGTCTGATTTTGCTAAGTTGTGTGGACAAGACGTGTATAATTGTAAATCACAGTATAAAATGAAATTCCTATACCCAAACGGATCTTTGGTACCACAGGTCCAAACAATAAAGTATCTTGGACTTACCTTGTATTCAGATCTGAGTTGGCTGCCCTACTGTGCCACTCTTAAACTGATATTGTGTACAGCCATCACACATATGTTTCGACTGAGGGTGCACCGTGGTTGACACGAGGTTGATGGGCGCATGGTGTTGGGTCAGACGACCTCGTAGGCTACCTGATCGCCCCCCCCCCCCAACCCACCGAGCAATTTGTTCCACTGCTTCTGTGCTCTCTCAACTCTTGACTTTCAACCAGGGTGAAGAATGAACCCTGATCTGCTTGGAACATTAGGACATTAATGACATTAGGACTACTCAGTCCTAATGTCATTATTATAGCTTGCTCTTTCGTATAGTGAATAAAAGTTGAATCTGTGATTAGCTGAGTTACAATAGACCTACAAAACCACATGTTCTTACTGCCATCTTTGGCCAAGGTCTGTCTGGGTAAGACCATGGTGGCACTGCACCATTTAATTAATTCCAAAGGATTTTCAACAATTGTACGTATAAATGTTCATCCATGGTCAGAGGGGGAGAGTAAGATGTTTCGGCAATGGTTCTCTCCCAATGCTGTGTGATGGTGAATTAAAAAAATGCACACTTCCTTCCACAAACGAACCACCTGGTGGCGTTCACTGGAGAATCGTGCAAATAAAAATAGGATACGTTAAGCTATTCCAACGACTCCGTCACCTTTGGCACCCAGTTTTTTAGGACGGTTTCAGGCGTAACGCTTCCTACCCTAGTAACCCCACCTCCTTGTCTCCTCTCCCACGGTGCTTTACAGTTCGGGGAGTTACAGGACTATGGTTGTCTTCTGCGAGCCAACGAAAGGGAACAAAAAATGCCAAATTTAGTCTTCTGCGCACCAGATCTGGTGCGATGGATGGCAATGAGGAAGGGAGGGAGAAAAAGGGAGCCGAGTTTGGCTGTCTCTGGAGGACAGGGGGTGGTTGAACAACAATTTTGTCTCATCTTTTTATTTTTAAATTGTGGTTGTCTCTGTTACATGAGTGGAACCTATTTACGTGCTATGGTACTGGGTGGGGTCAGGCTGATTTTTTCCCCAGTGAGATAAGACGTTACGGCACTCGACATAGTTTAGGGTGGCATGCATTTTGTTGGTGGAAGTGAGGGAGGAGCGAGAGAGGATGGTGTGGGGGTCTTTTTGAAAGATCTAAGTAGAACAGATCTACTTGGCTCTTCCATGGTGGTGGCTGGGGACAGACTGTTGAAGCATGTTTAAAATATTAAATGATTGATTTTAGCAAATCGGTTAGCGATTTTTTTTACTCAACTGTAGTCAACCGCACTACATCAAGGTGCTTAAGCACTATGCGAGGGGCACCTCCAGTACCCCGGGATCGAAACTTTCGAGAGCTCGCGCCGGGAATCGAACCCGGGACCGCCGAGTCCCAGCCAATAGCAATACCGACTGGGCTACGACGAGTCGTACATTGATTGCAATGAGATTGTGAGTGGGGGCAATAATGGAATGAGTTTCGGGGGACGTCGTCGATCGGAGGCTGGCTGCTTTTGGTGGTGGTGTGTTGTCTAACCAAAATTTGTCAGCACCCGACTCTATTTCTCCTCACTCGCTTCTCTAATCTTGGCTGCTGCTGCTTACTGGTGGTGGCTTTGATGGCCTTCATGTGCGCTTGCTGTGGGTCCACTGTACGCTCAACCGCGCCAACAAATGCTGGTCCCCTCCCTCCCCCTGCACCCTCAGGGCCGATGTGCCCCCATCCCCTCGCATGCCAGTCAGTCTTCTCTCTCTCTCTCTCTCCTCGTTTCAAGGTTATTGGACGGGGCACCGTGCCAAAATTCGTTTGGCGGCGGATGAGCCGTGGTGGCTCGGCTGCTGCTGCCTCGATGGCGTTGCATGACGGACGGGGGAACGAACGGCTGAGGCCCACTTGTGGCCCGCTTACAAGCCTGCGGTTGCTCCAGGAATGAAGAACAAGAGCTACCCCAGGCTCTTGGAATCCAGGCTCTAGCGAAACCTCATTTCAGCACTGCTCCCTTAACGCGTTGCTTCGCCTCCTTAATCCCAAATTTGCACACAAACGCAATCATAAAGAGAATATCGGAAATCCAATTCTGACGATAAAAATTTAATTCTAATGCAATAGTAATGTCGATAGTGAACAATCTTGGCACTCCTTGTATAATGGAAACAATATTATCATGTGAATAATGCAATCTTTAATTCAAATTGAATTCTATGAAGAAGGCGCAATTACGATTTAACCGTTCAACAATATCCTCGACATCGTCTAATCCTATATTATAAAACTAAGAAGCTGATTTTCGTGTCCGGAGATTTTCTGCCGAACGGCTCAATGAAATCGCATAAAAATGAACACATTCACTTACTAAACCATCATAGTTCGCTAGCGTCCCCTTTTCAGATCTCAATTTTCAATATTTCATATTAAAATAACCCTTACCAAATTCTAGATAATCTCCCTTTCGCTTCAAACTTAAAAAATGGCGTTTTCACATCAAAAGCATGACGCTGTTTGTTTCACGAGACAACCAAGTAAACCAGATAACAGTTCCAACCAAACACACCATACCACATACTATTACCGGAATCATATTTTCAATATAAAAATAAAATAAAATAACACTATTAAAAAACATGAAATAATCAAATAATCAAATAGATATTTTAAAAATTATTCTTTTTCAATTTGACATCAATAAATGTCAAACGATTGAAAATCAGAATTTTTAAATATAAAAAAACCTTGTTGAGGCACTACTGCATGACGTCATTACAGAGTATAGCACGTGAAAAATGAGTTACTTCACATAAAACGTTTGCGTTTATCGCGTGTCATCGTGTAAACGTAAAATAGCCGGTAAATTTAAACAATTAATTTTTTATTTCATTGGTGGTTACTGAAAACCCAGGCAAAGACGGGCACCATTCTTGTCTACTTACTAAAGAAGTTTTGTTGTTCGACGATGAAGTGAAATTAATTTTGTCAAACTCATTGATTACACATCCCGAGTAGGCGCAACTTGAACGGTCAGAAGTCCTTCCTTGTTTCTTCTTAAGACTAAAAATGAGCTCACGTCGTTTTGTCAAAAAGAGTCCTACTCGGAATCTCTACAGAGTGCATTCGCCACGACGAAGAACTATTAAGTACTTTTTCTTTAGAATTCCATGAAGCCTAGACGAGTCGAATTAAATTGTTTCCAATTCCCATTCCTCTCCCCCCCCCCTCATCTTTGCGGTACCACTGTGCCTGGGCCGAAGTCTTCAGTTGGGATTATCGAACTATTAAACTATTCTCACCGGGTGAGTTGAGTTGCCGAGAAGAAGTCCCCAACGAAATCAATTTGCCTCGGGTGCAGGTTCGGTGCTTTGACTATTGGCGACGAGACATGCCCTATTGCCTAATTTGCGCCCGGGGCTGGCATTTGTGCCGCCGCCATCTCGCCCCCGGCCCCACTCCCACCCACCTCGTTGTCGTTTTATATGGGCTGTTGGCCAACCATATGCGACTGGTGGAGCAGACCAAAAATCCATTAAAAGTGGGAACGATGGTGGTGCGGGGCTGTGCTAGGGCTGCTGGGTCCCATCTATGTAGTATAGGCGTGTGCGTTAGGTGGCGGCGGCGGTGGTGGTGGTGGTGGCGGTGGCGGTGGCGGGGTGCTGTTATTGGCCCTGAGAGCGGATCAGCTCCAGCGCTGCTGCGTTTCGTCAGCCGCCATCATGCAGCCATTGGCCTGGTAATGGCTGCTGGCTGCCCCACATGTGTACACGACTATGTTTTGACGGCCCCCCCCCCCAACACACAAGTGGAGGGGTGGGGGTTGGGGGTGGAGTGGAGAAGCCCTTTCCAAGTGTGGGGTGATGGGTGGGGTGGTGGCAGTGGAGGGCCCTAGTCTCTCCATTCGATTTCAACTCAACCGTTCGTTCGCTGTATTACCCCTGACTACAGAGTAGAGGATTCTCCTTTTGGTGGAACTCTCTTCTTGACTGTTTCTTATTCATTTGGCAAGGAGGCGATTTCTTTGGCTTTCAGCAGATCGAACTGAGGCATAATGAATCAGGGAAATAATGGAAAATTCAGTTTTTCATATCTTGATAATTGTGTATGAATCGACATTTTTATTTCCTGAATAAGCCAACGGAATATTAGAAATCCTAATTTTTCATCCCGTTTTATCCCGAACACAAAGATTTTTTAACGAAATATTGTGCTGTTTAAGCTCGGGTCTTCCTTACCCCTTTGATATTCTTGAGCATTCTGTTTGACCTGGAGTGGCCTGGACTAGCCTGGGACGGGACGACGTTCCTCCTTCTCCGAATTTCGTTCCTCTGGCCTCGGAGGAGGATGCTCTTTGCCTACTTTACTTATTCGTTCGGTCGTTCCCTCTACATCCAATGGGGTCGTCGTGGTCGCTGTCTCCCTTTTCTTATCCCCTCACCCCTCTTTCGTGGCTGCCTTCACTCGCTTCATTCATTTCCCCCTTTTCTTTTTCTCAAGATTTGGGGTGTGTGCGGAGCAGCTCCTTCCCGGGGGTCACATTTTTCTTATTGACTGACTGACTCACTGTTCTGAGAGAACACTGGAGGACCCGGCAATCCAAAGACCCGTGGTCACAACTCCCGGTCTGCACGAAACTCTTATTTTTCGCAATTAACAGTTCAAAATTAAATAATTGTAAAATCTTATTATTTAAAAAAAAAACGAGTTCACCACCTGGGTTCGTCTTTCATTCGATGCTGTCCCCAATTCACCATTTCTTATCACACACACACAGACGTCCTATCATAATCCATCTCATTATGACTGTTCTGAGCTTTAGCCCAGGTAGACAATTGTGTCGTCATTTCTTTTAAGGATGGATTCTTATATAAAAAAAGTTAAGATCACTTTTTTATTCTCCTTTTCCCTATTTATTTCCTCTCCGAATTCAACGTGTTAAAAACTAGTCTTACGTTTCAAAAAGTGGTGACGTGACGTCACCTGACGAGCGTTTTCTTTTTTCCCCCAAAGGAATTTGACGCTGAAGCATCACAGAAACAAGATATTTTTCATCTTGTGTTGTTTCATTATCTCCAGAATTCGGACAAGATATATGTGTTTACCGTTTTGGTTTTATTAGGGTAACTGCGCCAAACGAACGTCAGGATTTTGTGACGATATGACAGAAGCCGACTCAATATGAACTAACGATTAACTAAAGAGTAATGGAATAAGAAAATTGAAATTTTCGACTGCTCAGGCCTTGCAATGCAGTTTGAGTGATCGCCCTAATGTTCGGATAAACGATGCACCGGCGCTCGTCTAACTTGTCCTGGCCAACTTGGGTTGCTGCGAACTTGCTGGAGTTCTCGTATTGGCTGGCTCGGGACCATTTTGGCACCACACCAGAATGGGCAGCAGCAAAACTCGGCTCTTCACAGCCCGAGCTCAGCCCGAGCTCAGCCGTGGCTCAGGGATTTGGGTGGTGGATAATGGCGTTTGGGGGGTGGTGTGTGGTTCCTGTTGTGACTACTGCTGCCACCAGCAGCAGAACTGTGCCCTGCCTGTGTGTGTGTGTGTGTGCTGTTGCCGCTGTTTTAACCTTGAGAGCGAAGAAGAATGCAGTACATTCGGATGAATGCACCCGGGCGAAAAATGGCGCCCATATTGCTGCTGCTGGCGGCGCGAGGGAAAAGAGCACCACCACCCCTCCCCTCACCACCACCACCACCACCACCACTGTGTAGTGTGTGTGTGTTCGCATATCTATGGTTGCACAGTCGCCGTTATCATTACCTTTATAAAGCCAAATACGAACAACCCGAGTCTGTACCATATGGATTTATTCTTGTCCCGAGCTAAACGTAACAAAAGAGTACGACCAGACCTAACAAATCGATACGTGGATACTTTTTCTTTTCTTATTATAACTCACGCTGACATTGAATATCCATTAAGTTGCTCACTCTCACCTTCGAATTTCGACATGAGATCGATGCCAAAAATGAGTGCTGTGTTTATTCCTTAGGAATTAGAATTTTTTTCTGCTTTGTAGAATGTTATTTTTTTTTAAACAGGTGGGGGGGGCGGGGAGTAATTTAATGGGCATGCTGACATTACAGTTTCATCGATCTCGGTTTTCATCTTCCGACCATTAGTAACCTTGAGCGTCGTTCCAATTTTGGATCAACTGAATCGATCGGTGAAATCTCTTGTCTTTTTTGTTTTTTTCAAAAATCTGAAACTTACATTTAACCTAACCCACCCCCACCCGTTTTCAGTTATTTTTTCGCAGTTTCGTGACTGTTGAAAAAAAGGCTCTCATTTGGCAAACGGATTTAGCTAATCGTTGCACCTGTAGTTGAGTTGAGTGGTGTTCGTGGAAGGAAACTTATATTTAATGTTGTGTGGGGTTGTGCTGTGGAGCAACCACCTCCTCCTAGGAGGGCCCCATCATTTCGCTGTTGGCTCGTGCTAAGTTGCGTTCGTCCGTCGCTGTGCGGCGCTCCACCTCCACCACCACCTAATAGCGTCACCTTCTCAGGGGTTCCCTCGTCTACCTGAGCTCCGAACGAGCGGCGTCGGCGATTCGAGCGCATCTAGCTCCGCCGTCCACTCACTCATTTTGCTCGTGTGCTGCGCGCGTGGTTTTTTGCTCAGGCTCCACCGTGAGCGCATCCAGTGAGCGAGCGAGCGAGCGAAGGAGGGGAGCGACGAGAGAGCGCTCGCTAGCTTAGCTCTAGCTGTCTGTGGCTGGCTCCGAGAGAGCGCGAGAGAGCAGCTGTTTTGCGCCTCTCTCTCACACACAATCCTCCTTCTCCGCCTCCACTTCGCTCGTGTGTCAGTGTGCCAGTAGTGCCGCCGACCGACGCCGCTGCTGCAGCCGACACGACACCAACACCACCACCGTCTTGTGCACTTACTACTTGTACCAGTTCTTAGTTAGTAGATCTAACCAGTGGCTTAAATCGCGCGCTCAACACTCCCTCTTCCATCGAACTTGACCAGTCATCCCGTCTGGCCACCACCACCACCAACTGCTGCAACAGCACTCTTTTGGCGGGACGTCCCACACGCAGACACACCGCCCCCCTCCCTCCCGTCAGTCCAGGACACGTGCCATCGACGGTCGGCCAACCTTCACCTCCGCACGGTGCCGTTGCGCAATCGACTCGTGTGTTGTGTGCGCGCGCTCCGACCGTGACACCTGTGTGTTTCAGGTGTGTTGGTTGGACGTAGTACGTTGCTCGTCACAACGCAACTTTCTTCGGACAAGTTTGCTACAGTGGATGAGTGGTGAGTGGTCGCGCCGCCTCACACATTCAGAACCCGTCGTTCGTGTCCCGGGACGATCGCTGCTTTTTTTCCCTATGTACGTGAGTGTCCAGGCGTGTGTCTCTAGAACCCAACGCCACCACCACGTTTTTTGGAAATTCTTACACAGCTGCCATTTTTACAGGCCAACTCCGTCCCCCCACCATCACCGCAAAAGTCGAGCTAGTTTTTAAGGATCGTCACTGCCCCGGGTTACCTCCGACCGGAGATTACCATCATCATCATCATCGTCATCACCACTGCGCTCTTAAGCGAGTTCAGGTGAGAGGTGGCGGCGAACTTTTATCGTTCATTGTGTCAACGTCGGTGTAGACGATTGTTTCGAAACATCAGACGAGATCTATTCGGGATTGTTGCTATTTTTTTTTACATCGATGAAAACAATCTGAACCGCTCTAGAGATAAGAATTTTCGGAGTTACGTCATCGTTATCGGAGGAGTCACGGCCGCACAATTCTCTCAGTCTCGCCTCGACCACTGGTTACCAGTCGTTATCGCTGAATGCCTATTTTTTAATCGAGGACTGTGTTCGAACCCCAACCACCGCAGCCACCCTCAATCTCTGGTTGTTACTGTTCTGTGTTGCCTCAGTAGGAATTGTACTGGATTTGATAGTTCGGCGACGAAATTGGTGTATTCATCTGTGTCGGCCGGCATTTGCTCACTCAACTCCCAAATCATTTTGTCCAAACGCGAGTGTGGTGAGCATGAGTGGTGGCGATCGGGGTCGACTTGACCACTTCGCAACACCGAGGACTCCGCCAATGGATTATCTGGACTCACGGTCACAGTAATCACTAGCTCTCGAGTTACGATTCGATCTCACCGAGTGACAGCAAGTGACCCGCAGCCGGACGCCACCCGCCGTCCACCGTCCACCACCCCGTCCACCATCGTTTGGATTTGGAGTTGCGTGTTAAGAGTGCGTGCAGTGAGATCATCTTGGACCATCGTCCCGTCGATCCGTCCGTTCATCTATCCATCCTTCCGGCAGTGACCATCACCACCGCCATGGAGTTCCAGCACTTGGGCGGTCCGCACCATCACGGCCATCCGCACATGCACGGCCAGCATTCTCCCTTTCACCACAAGAGCAACAAGTTGCGCGTCAACACCACCATGCGGCGCGAGAAACCCATGATGTCGGTGGCCGCCATCATTGAAGGCTCCAAGAAGATGCCGCTGGTGGACGAGTGGTACTCAGGTAATTTTATATAATAGCCGATTCGCCTTCCACCCCCCTGTCCCGGTCCCGGTCCCCACTACCACCAACTTGCTCCATGTCACATCGGCTGAACTTGAATCTCAAGAGGTTGCCCCACATCGAACGTTGAGGTGGCTCGGTGCAAGATAACTCTTGATACAAAAAAGAATTGTTAAGGGGGTTTACCGGTGATTTAACATCTTTCCCCAGAGAGCGACCTAGAAATTTTGCCTAACCTAGGCTGCCTAGGAAAGAGATCTTTAACGTCACTCTTGACACAAACGTTTTAGAACTTCAAATCCTTTCGTCTTTTCATCAAAACCATGCGCAATCAACTTTCAAGCAACAATGTCTATTTTCATTATACAGAGTATTTAGATGTGGCCAAAAACCATTTTTTAAATTAGTTATTCCCATTTTTTTGGAGATGATGATCAGAACAAGTTACCTGCAATTGCTGTGTAATTTTTACAGGCTCATTGAATTGTGGCGCGTTTACCTTTTGGATTTTTGTTGTTGTTGACGTTTTGCACTTTTATCAAGACTGACGCTTTTCGTCCGTCCTTCTTCCAGTCCCTTTCCAGAAGATGACATTATTCATTGAGAAACTTTCGATACTTTCGTTCACCCGATGACCTGATGAGGTTCGACACATTATATCGATTTAGTCAGTCAATTGTTCAAAATGGCCCAGTCATGGTGCTTGTTTCAGCAATTGGTCGCCATTTTTTTTTCTTCGTTACGAAATGGCAGACGTTCTGGTGCACGGACTCTTTAGTTCTTCAGCCTCAGGCTTCAGTAATTATCAATTACTCTATAAATATTGGTTTCCCAAATTAAATGGAGAGGCGTCAGTGAAGTTCCTCACCCTCATTACAGCCTCGAACAGTGTGGTGGCGCCACCTCCGTCCGGAGTAATTCTTATTGCCAACATACGAGTCTATATATTTTGACCTCCGACCCCATCTAATAATGCTATCGAGTTCGTCCTTCGGAAAAAATTAATTTCATACTGTGTGTGTGTGTGTGTGTGTGTGTGTGTGTGTGTGTGTGTGTGTGTGTGTGTGCTGTTACTTTTTTGAATTGCGATACAATGTTGGTGTGAGATTGCATTTCGCGAAAACTTTTGACATCCTGCAAGAACTTTAAAAACGCCGTTGATCCTAAATGTGTGAGAAGCTCGGGCATAATCCAAGGTCTCGGCTGACAAAATGATTATCTAAGGTGGTGGTGGTGGTGGGTTAGGTTATAGGTATTTGTCGGTTCTTTATTTGTGTATACTGCTGGTTGTAGATAAGACAGTGTTTTTAGCCTTGTGGGGAAGGGGCGGAGTAGAAAAATTGCACAAGGTCCAAGTTTTAAGGGAACTCACCCATTTGTCGTTTCGCCATACTGTTAATTGTGTGTGTGTGCCTAGCAGCTGTGTGTGTGTGTTGTCTGTTGATTTGTACTTGCCTACGTAGTCAACGTCTGTTAGATTGATTGGTTTCAAGTTCGCCTGGGCTCGCGTTTTGTTGCCTAGTGCGTGCGCTCGTGTGAACGGACTCGAGCGCCAGGCCTTTGCTAATCGATCGACGATCAATAGATTATTGTCCCGGCCGTCAACGTTCGGACATGTGTCTCTGGAAACTGAGCACTGAGCTCGTACAAGTCTCCACTCATCACGCCACTTGCAATGCCACCAACCACCTAATCCGACCCTGTATCTGCCCCAATCTCTCTTGACCTAGCTACTCTGGCTAACTATTTTGGAGTAAAATGAAACAACGGCACTGTCCCGTGTTTGCTTCTATTATGTCAAATGAAAGTTTCTTTCTGCACCAGGGGCCACATTTTGGTCTTTCAAATTTGATTGTCAACATCAAATGACGTCATCTGCGCATGCGCACAATCCACAATTCCAC
>JAQGBY010006281.1:0-13373 GCA_034698785.1 Mycogona germanica
ACGTCTGGATGATATTAATCGGAAATGGTGAATTCGGGACAGCACCGAATGAAGAAGACGAACCGAGTGACGAACTCGCTTTTACAATAATATTTTACTATTATTTAACTAGAACTGGTAATTGCGAAAAACTTAGTTTCGTGCAGACCGGGAGTTGAACCACGGATTCCTGGATTTCCAGTGCTCTCCGTGAATATTTTTCGCAATTACCAGTTCTAATTAAATAATAGTAACATTTTATAAAAGCGAGTTCGCTACTTGGTTCGTCTTCTTCATTCGGTGCTGTCCCGAATTCACCATTTCCGATGAAATAAGATTGATAACATGCAAAAAAAATAATGGGTATCCCGGCTACCCAACATATTTCTTTAAATAATAATTGTCGATAAAAAAACCTTCGAAAAAGCACTCTTAATTTGGCTCAACCCCCAGAATGTATCAAACAACTTAGAACCCTAGTTAGTAAATAATGAGTTGAAAGAAGAGAAAGTGGGGAAATGAATAAATATTGTTAAGGGAGTTTAATGGAGATTGGGGGGAACTGAATAGGAAAGAAGAACCTGTTGCGCAATTCCGTTTCAGATGGAACCGACGAAGGGAGGAGAGATGGTTGTTGCTAGGCAACCGTCCTTCGAGTCCTTCAGGTAAATGGAGAGCACTGTAGCGGATAATATCGGATTAATTACGCGGATTGGACGAACGCAATAATGCGGAAATCCGATTCCCTTTTTCTGCTGTTGACGTCGCTGCAGCACTCGATGGGCTCGCCATGACTGACGTCGGATGGGCAACGTTTAGAGTCAGCGGGCCACAACTCAAACTGGGTCAAATACAAAAGAACTAGAAATGAAATAAATATATAAGAATAAGAGATACACATTTGAACTAATCTAATAAATCGATTAGGCCATCAATTGAGTGAGAAATGTTTTTTGTAGGACAGTACTTTTTACCTCAAATTTCTTTTTTATTATTTCTACAAAATTTTGATTTCTTTTTACAATGAGTAAATAATTCTGAATTTTCGTAAATGCATTTAGAGCAATTAACAGGCGCGATTAGCAAGAGTTTAACGCTTACTAATTAGCAATACCGAAAATAAAAATAAAATTGAGAAGACACGATTTAAATGAAAAATTAAAATAATTAGCTTTACAAATCACCAATTTATGGCACCAATTCATTTTGTTCCAACAAAATCCTGCGACGACTCCAGACAATTGAAACGAACACAAACTAGACTCAAGTCTTAATCTCTACTTTGTGAAAGCCTAAAAATTATTTTAAAAAATCAACAGATTCAGTGATTGATTTCATAGTTTTCTCTGAGCATTGCTAACGCATTATAACGCACTTTGGCTTCTTCGGCCATTCGCTGGCTCACTTGATCGACAAACGTCGCAGAGAGAACATAAGTTTATCAGAGTGCTTGACGAACTCAAAACAGCAAGGTGACCTGCCAAGTGAATGCGCGAATCGCCCTCGAAATGACAGAGTAGGAACAAACACTGGTGTGACTGCAAACGATTCCCGCGAACTCAAGAAAATCGATGAGACGTTTATCCAGGCCCGGAATTGAACCGCCGGTGATGAGATTGTTCTTGACGCCATTAGAGGGCGTTTCAGTAGTAGGTGGCCACGTAGTTGGGCGCCATCAATTCCGGTGTGTGCGCGTGAGCCTGTTGCTGTTGCTGCTGCTGGACGGCGGCGATGGCCACAGCCACCGCACGGCTGCCCCGTGGCGCGCGCGGCGTCCGACGTGCCGTTGCACCGGACGTGTCATCATGCGACGTCACTAGGTGGCGCTCCAACTTCTGCTTGCAGATGGACTGGAATCCGCATCCATCCACCTCGCACACGAACATTCCACCGTTGTGAATTCTCTTGTGCATCTTCAGGTGGTGCTTGTAGGCTGGAAAGGACGCACAATGACAGAAATTGATTATTAATCAAATTTAGGATAAATGCAGGGGGTGGAAAACAGGATGAAAGTAGAGACGCAAAAGATTGGTCAATAACAGTGGCGAGCATAAAAGGAGAAATTGTTACGTACCTGTCCTGAATCCGCACTGATCGCAGAGAAATCCCTTGCCCTGATGCGTCTGCAGGTGGATGACCAGCGATGCTGACCATTTGAAGCCCTTGCCACAGTGATGACAGACGAAAGGTCGCTCTACGCTGTGCTTGGACGCCACGTGCCTAATTGACCGCAGCGACATCATAAATAAAAACAAAATTAATTAATAATTCAGCCCAGTGTGGAAAATTAATTATCGGTTGGAAGGCGATTACATACATGGCCAGGTTGCCACGAGTGCGACACCGGAAATCGCAGATGCAGCAGAAGAAGGGGTTTCGCGTGTCCATTGCGTGACGCTCCAGATGTAGTCGCAGGGCCTCGGCGCCCTCCGCCCCCTGCACGACGCCAGCGCCACCTGCGTCAGTCTCGGCCAGCGCGAAGCCACACAAGCTGCACTCGCTCTGCGGGTGCTCGGCCGATGCCATGTGACTGAGCAATTTGGAGGCGAGACCGGTGTGGTAATCACAGGCCGCGCACTTGTACGAACGACCTACAGGGAATAACGAACGGAAGAGTCATTCTTTACACCAATTCGGAACGAGAAGAATCTAGCCATATTTCTTGTTTTGCTCGCAGCAAAACTTTGTGTTCGACCATGACATTTCATGAATTCAGTTACAAGAGTTTATTTTAAAATGTGATAGTTGAACTACGTCTATGGCGCTGGCCTTCCTCCTCTCCGAAACTCACCTGGATGCAGTAGCTTGTGTTCGCGGATGAGCTTAAGCTCCGAGGAGGCGAACGGACAATGACGGCATTCGTACGGCTCCTCGCTCAAGCGATTGGCACGGCGACGTTTGACCAGCGGTCGCAAGGAGCTACGTTGCGCCGAACGCAACTCGTCCTCGTCATAGTAGTCGTCTTGTTCGTCAGCGCCGCTACTCTCGCCGCTGAACGCCTCGCCGCCGTCCTCCACTTCATCGCCGCCCAAATCCATATTATGGTAGACGGTCTCGGCTTTCACGTCGTCGACCTGCTGGCCCTGCTCGTCGACTACACCTATAGTTAACGTGTCCTCCTGGCGCAGGATGCGCAGGGCATCCAGTGTATCGCTAACGGCTGTCGTGGCTGGCCCAGTCGATGACGTGGTCGTTGCCACTGCCGCATCGACCTGCTCGTAATAAGAAAAAAATGGCACAAGATTAGAGCCGAATAACATCCACCAACAGATAATCGCGCAGCATCCTTGCACATACCTTGCAGTTGCGCTGCCTGCGCATCCGGCGTCGTCGTCTTAATCGCCGTCGTTCGATGGAGGCCAGCAGGGCGGACGGCGCAGAGTCGATGTCGGCCAGCACGCCGTCCTTATCCGGCCCATTGACGTAGGTGCCGATGAGCGTGATGAGTTCGTGCAGCGCGAAAGCCTGCGCCAGTTGCACCACCACCGGCAGCGAGTCCTCCTTCAGTTCGATCTTGCCCGTGTACATGTACTCTAGCAGATCGGTGACGGCGTCAACGTCACCTTCCTCCTGCGACGGATCATTGCGGTCGTCATCCGCGCCCGGCAATTCCAGTTCGATCTCCTGCGGAACGTCGCTCAGGTGCGGCGAACACGGACGGTGTGCTCGGATAAGCTCCTGCAAATAGAACGAACGTTTGAAGGGACAACCATAAATACAAATCCAGCCTGAACTAAGTGTTGAGGCTGGCCTGGCCACTGGCCAACATGTGCACCCTGGTTTGACATTAGCAGCGTCCCCTGGTGTCGGAGGCTGGACGTTGCGTCCCTGGGACGATCTATGAAGATTTCTTAGGGCAGTCCCGGACCTACCTGGAAGAAGGGGCTGCAGGCGGACAGCACGCAGGAGTGTGTGGGCAGCGTCTTGTCTCCGACGCGCAGGTGAATGTCACAGAAGGCGCCGCCGTCGCGTCTCTGCTCGTTCAGTCGTGCCGCCAAACTGTAAACATGAACGGCCGAAGCGTCCGCCATGCAACATACTACTGCCGACGAAGCCATGTTTGTCGCTCGGAAAGAACGATACAACCTTTCTTCGGAATAGGGGGACGCACAGAACACGATTTTGGATCGTATTTTCGCGATATCAATTGATTAATCTGATGAAATGTCGTCGAAAAGTCGATTTTTTGACGAGAAAATAAGCGAGTTACTGGTGGTCGCCATTTTAAAGGCGATATTGATACCAGATTACTTGTCTTCGATTTAGAGCAAATTTAAATTGTCTAGACGCATTCAAAAGTATTTATAAAAATTATTAAAAATTAATTTTTGTTAGAACATAATTTAATCTATTTGTTACATGTAAATGTATAATATTGAACTATTTTTAAATATTCATTTGATTTTCCTAATCGTACACTTGCAATTGGCATCATCATTTGCAGCAAAATTGGTTGAAGTTACGGCCGTCGTGCAATAGATGGCACCACATATACTAGGCTTCCAACACATTTTCATGAGCCAGGGAATTTCCCCGTCCGCGATCATAGTGTGGGGATTTCCCCTAAGAACGGAAAACACTTTGGCGGAAAATTCAAAATCAGATGTTGGCACACTTCTCTCCTTTCTGTTGTCCTTCATTTTGTTTCAACATCATAATCTTATACTTAGCAATCTCTGAAAATGGGGTTTTAAAAGTACATTTGTATGTTTATTTCTAGGATAACATTAAAAAACATTCAGAAAAGGTCGGTTTGCTGTCTTCTAACAGATGGAACGTCATCAGCCTGCGGCGAATGACCCGGCTGACCCTGATGCAGCCACCATCAAGGTCACGGCTCTTCACAAATGGCAATCCATGTACGTACAGTAATTTAAAACCCAACCACGCGGACAATGTTCAACAATGTTTGGTCGTTTCTAAAAGAATCTTCATATTTGTTTGGCGGACTTTTTCTTGATTGGTCGACGCGCCCCGACGCCATAACACGGATACAGGGATGCTCAGAGTGACGGCGACACGGAAGAGGGAAGTGGTCAGCTGTCTCGGAGTGACGGAGCTCGCAAGTAATATATAGAAAGAAAGAGAGATAAGATTGGAGGAGTAAAAAAGATTGTTTTCGTTTGAAAATCAACACAGGTGTTGTCATTCTCCGCATTGCAGACAGAATCACAGCGAGATAGAGAAGCGTCGTCGTGACAAAATGAACACCTGTATCGGGGAGTTGTCGTCACTGGTTCCGGTTTGCAGTGCCATGGCGCCACGCAAAGTGGACAAGCTGACCGTTCTGCGATTGGCCGTGCAACACATACGATCGCTCACAGGTACAAATTCAAAGTCGGGACAACACTGGATGCTGGATGATAAATGTTTTAACTCCACTGAGGAAGATTGAGTCGAAAATGGACCCCCTGTTCTCACAATACGTCATGTGCGCATGCGCACAAAACAGAATGAGCGGAATTGGGAATTGTGCGCATGCGCAGATGACGTAATGTGGGAACAGGGGGTTCATTTTCGACTCGAACTTCCTCAGTGGAGTTTATCTTCTACAAGGTGTGATTGGCTGATTTGGGTTACGTATTCCAAATCAGTCAACAAACAATCCATAGATTTTTTTGGAATAGAGAGACGCTCCAATGTCACGAAGGAGCTGCACAGGACCGGATTAAGCCTTGTGGGGGCTCGAGTCAGTCCAAAACTTAATCCGGGTTAACAGAAAAAGGGTTATTTGAGGCCAATAAAAAATGGTAATGAAATAGCGTAAAACGCAATATTTTTTAAAGCTTGTTTTTTAACTTTTAATATACATAAAGTAATTCCGATTAATCAGCGCGATGCGGAATTTAAAGAAACCCCTTTCAATAGAATCAAATAATTTTTATTTTGGAAGAATGTTTGTTCTTTAACACATAAAGAAGATCCGCTTAATCAGTGCGAAGCGCAATTTAAAAAACCCTTTCCCTAGAATCTAATTATTTTTTGTAACGATGCAGTAAGTTATGATTTTTGAAAAAATTTCTGGTTAAAAATAAAATAACTTACCTTCAAATATTTAATTTTTGTGTTTGGTAAACTTATTGATTAAAAAATTATTGATATCAAGTTCCGATTAATCAACGCGAAGCGCAGTTTTTTTTGTTAAACCCCTTTCCCTAGAAACTAATTATTTTTGCGTAACAATGAAGTAAGTTAAGATGATTGAAAATCACGAAAATTTCTGGAAAACGATAAATTGAAATTTCGCGTAGCGGTTTTTAAAAATATAAAATTAACTTTCAAATACTTAGTTTTTCTGTTAGATAAATGTTTGTCAAGTAATCATTTTATGCGCCAAAACTGCTGAAAAATAATCCAGCTTGCGATTTATTTGTTGAAAAAGTGCTAATTTGATGCGCTTCAAGAGAGTGCGAAATCTTTAAAAAAAATTGTTCTAATATTTGAGAGAAATGCTAGCCGCATGGGGCGCTGCTGCTCGCCTCCTCACTTCCAGTGAATTAATATTGCTCGGTGATTGTCCACCAGGTTCGCTGCAGGCCTCCTCCGAGAACAGCCACAAGCCTAGTTTCCTGACCAACGACGAGATCAAGCATCTTATTCTAGAAGTCAGTGTTCGGGGATCTTATTTGTCCACCCAAGAAATAATATGCCAATTTTGAACCAATGTTGCCGTGTGTTTTTAGGCGGCCGACGGATTCTCGATGGTGATTGGCTGCGACCGGGGCCGGATTCTCTACGCCTCTCAATCGGTCTCACAACATCTCCACTACTCTCAGGTACACATTGAAAGAAACTTTAAATTTTGGACAACGAATCTAATGTAATATGGAACCGATTTGTGCAGTTTCATTATTTCGACGATAGGGGGAGCTGCTCGGCTTCAGTTGCTTCGATCTTGTGCATCCGGAGGACGTGGCCAAGGTCAAAGAGCAACTCGCAGCTTCGCATCTGGCGCCAAAGGAGAAACTAATTGATGCCAAGAGTAAAAAATCCTTCTTTTATCATCGAACTCACCTTTGATCATTTCCGGAAAGAAGTTTTCTTAAAAAGAGTGAATTTTTAATATTGAATTTCGTTTCCGGCAGCGTTACTTCCGGTTAAATCGGAAATGGCAGCAGCCTGCGCGCCATCGCGGTTGAGTCCCGGAGCGCGGCGCTCCTTCTTCTGTCGCATCAAAGTGAAGCCGTCGTCAGATGGCGCCAGTGCCTGCAATGGCGGCGAGGCGAAGGAGGAGGAGACACCGCAGCGCCACTCAGCGGCCGCCAATTGCTACGTGCTGGTGCACTGCACCGGCTACCTGAAGACGTGGGATGCGGCGGGGGCGGGTGGTAGCGAGGGGCCGGGGGCGGGCGAGGGAGAAATAGGAGCCGGTGGACTCAGTTGTTGTTTGGTGGCCGTGGGCCGGGTGTTGCCCACTCAACGGCCTGACCCGCCCCTCTACCAGTCCTACCAGCATCCGCTCAACTTCTGGTCTCGTCACACGGAAGATGGAAAATTCGTCTTCGTCGATCAACGGTAGTTTGAGCTCGAAATTGACAATAATATTATTTATGATCGGTGTAACTTCATTTGCTGTCATTGCAAACTTTGAAAAGATATTAAAATCAGAAAAAACATTAATTAAAAACAATAAAACATACGATGACACTTGAGCTTATTTGAGAAATTTGAATTGTGCTTGAGATTGGGGCAAATGGGCCTTCGAGATCTTAGGCGCATTCCCGAAAAGCAGATCGCGTGGTCGGATGCTATTGAAAGCTGAACGCACCCTTCTCCAGCACGTGTTTTGAAATTCTTGTGCACATCTGAGATGGGCGGAATGCCAATCGAGAACGAGCGGGACTTTCTTGTCCAAGCACGGACTTGCCTCTTGTTCCATTGCCCGAACGCACCCCTCTCCAGCACGTGTTTCAAATTCACGAGCACAATCGAAATGGGCGAATTGACATTCGAGAACGAGCAGTTCTGTCTGTCCTAGCACGAACGCTCAGATATTGTTCTACGTTTAAACGCACCCCTTTCAATCACGCTCGCATCAGTGCAACCAGGATACAACATCGGCAGCATTGCAAAACTGAATTTACAGACGACCTTTTAGAAACATTAGAATAAATTCTTAAAATATTTATATGCAAATGTCGTTAATTCTACAAAACGAATGCTAACATTTTTCAAATTGAGATAGGGATGAACGGAATGCTGGACGCAAACCCAAAAAAGGCGATAAGAGTTGGCGAAACCCTTCTAATATAATAATAGTAAACTATTATTTAAAATGAAAAAATTAAACTAGAAACAACGTGGGAACTGACACTACAGATAAGCCGACAACGACACACATCCACAACTTTACCACATCCACATCTCCCGTGGAAAATTACAATTTTTCAAATTATAAAACAGAAACGGTTGTTTTTCGCGCACGACACCAAAAGCTCCGCCCGAATGTGGGCTTCCCGCAATGCTTCTTCCATATCTATGAAGGCAAAAATAATTGCGCTGAAAGTTATTAGTTAATGACTGGTAATGACGTAAATAACAGGCCGAAATTCGATAAACAAAATCCTGATTCGCCTATCTTTCCATTTGTCAGGGCAACTGTAGTTCTGGGATTCTTGCCCCAGGAATTACTGGGAACTTGCTGCTACGAGTACGCTCATCAGATGGACGTCAATCGACTCGCTGACTGCGTCACTTCCGGTAAACAAAAATTGCGGAACTCTACATCACCTTATTTATAGGGATTCAACCACACCACCTCTTTTCCAGCTTTACGCAGTCCCGGCCGATCATTGTCCAGCGGTCCGTACCGCTTCCGTACCCGTGCCGGCCCCTACGCGACTCTCAGCACCACCTGGCGGGCGTTCCGAAATCCATTCACCGGCGACATCGAGTTCTTGACGGCCGACAATCAGCTGGAAAAGTAAGCGGTTTACGCGCCCCGTATTTATTCATTCCTATTCAGTGTTCTTCTGAGCAATAAAAAAGTATATTCTCTTCTACGTGTATATATATATTGTATTTTATTGTGTACTAATGCAGCTCAGAAGCGCTCCTGGTGGACGGCAGTTGCAGCACGAGTGTGGGCGGTGGTTACCACCAGGCGGCGCAGTCGTCGTATCGGACTCCGCAATTGCATCATTCGTTCTGTCTTTCGCCAGGTAAGGAGGGGGCGTTCAGACATTGAACTAAATCGGGGCGTCCGAGCTAGGACAAGAAACAACTGCTAGTTCTCGAATGACGTTTCACCCACCTCGAGTGTGCGCGCGGTACACACGTGCTGGAATGGGGTGCGATTAGACATTCGAAAAAGTCGAGCGCGTGCTAGAATAAAAAAATACTGTTCATTCTCGAATGACCGTTCGCCCATTTCGAATGTGCTCGAGAATTTTACAATTCCAATTACAATATGTACTTTTTGCGAAAATCTAAGAAAACAAGATACGTCCATCCAAGGATTTCTGAAGGTCACGGGTCATTAACTTATTGATTTGTGTTTTTGCCAATAGAATCGTGTCTGTCACGATCGTCCGGCACTCGAGGCAGCGCCACCTATCGTGCGACAGAACAAGCCAACAACAGCACACTCTCGCCCAGGTCAGTCATCTATAAATTCAATGGAGTTGAGACTTTTCTGAAATTCGAAATAGACGCCCACTCTTTTCAATCGAAATACGTACGCATCGCATCACGATGATGATGCCCCTTGACCTTCCGCTTCGTCTCCCGTGTCCTGCAGGAAGCCTGGAGACGACTCCGCGTCCAGCGCCAGCCCCGGCACGGACCAGAACCTGACAACGGATGAGTCAAATTCGGTGAGAATTCAAAAGTGACGTCACTGATGACGGTAATTTTCCCGCCAACCTTGGTCACTTTACATGTACGTGTTTACTGAAACAGATGACGTCATCACGTCCGCTAACGCAGGTGCGTTGCCGCCCGCTCACAGCGAGCAGTTTCCATGACAACGCCCGTTCGGCCGCCAGCCTCGATCCGACAACCAATCAGCGTCGAGCCGTCGGCAGCGAACCTGGTGGCGGAATGGGAAGGCATCAACAACAGCTCACAGCAGTGACCGGTAAAATTTCGATGAACGTTCAAAACTGTGATTTTAATTCCTTCAAATTATTTTTTAAATCGTTCATCAATAATTTAATTATTGTGGAATTGAATTAGCAAATTGCTATCCTCTCAGAACTATTCGCATAATTTTAAAGAACCAATTTCAAAATCGGGATCATGTTATTTTTATCATCTCGGCACCAGATGGCGCCGCACCTCGTCCAGGCCAGTCGAACGAAGCGGAAGTGGGCGCCCATCTAATCGAGGAAGAGGATCTGCTACTGGCCGAGGCCCTATCTTCCACTTCCGGTCAGAGCAGCGCAGGCAGTACGGAGGCCAACGACGAGGCGGCCATGGCCGTCATCATGAGTCTGCTGGAGGCGGACGCCGGATTAGGTGGTCCGGTCGACTTCTCGGGGCTGCCCTGGCCACTGCCCTGACAACTGACCAGTTTATTGATTCCACAACTCCGCACCTTTTAAAAAAAGGAATTCTTGTTATTTCGAATAAAAATATTGGATATAACCAAAGATGTGGCGTTTAAAGTCAAATGGTCAAAAACGGCGAAAACTTTCTACATGACCATTCATTTTCCAAAAATAAACTCTAAATGTGCGTACAGTTATTTGGTCATGTAGAAAGTTTCTGCCGTTTTTACATAATTAACTGCATCATACTGGAGGTCGGGTGCGTTCAGACAAACTACGTTTAGCGGCGAGACCGTTATTGGACTAAAGAACTGCTCGTATTGAATGGAAGACGCCCATCTCAAATGTGCTTACATTTTACTTAGTGCGTCACAAGAGTTTTTGATGACATTAACAATGTGATCGTGACATTGTGACATCGTGACGTTGTCTACCCTGTATACCCTTTCTAACCTATTTTGTGTCGAGAAAGACGTAATTCTACGTCAAAAAATCAAAATGCATTTTTATCAGTAAATATCCCTGTGTTAATAGAATCATTTTTTATCTTCTATCAGTTCGTTAGTCGTACGATATCACGAAAAAAACAATTTTGTTCGACTTTGTCACCAGGTGGCATTTGGTGAGGAGGATGAGGTGCAACGATGACGGCCACGTAATCGCAGTTCTCGCAATTAAAATGTTACCAAACTATTCCTAGACGTCTGTGTGAGTTTTATTTTTCTTCTGTCGACAACAATAATGCGGCCGATTGCTTCCGGTTGGAGAATTTGTGGTCGCGAGTGTCCAACCAAACAGGGTTAAAATGAACCGTGGATTTGAACCTATAAAAACCACTACTTTTGAGTAGCTTCAAATCGACTCTGACTGGAGGAACCAATCACAGGTACGAAGCAACAACAGGAAAATACCTTTAAATAAATTGAACTGTAATCCTATTTTAGTGGATCGATGTCACGCACAGAAAAGGACAATTGTAACAAACGTCAGATATTGGAAAGTCGCCTTTGTTGAGACGTGGATTTACTCCCCCACTACAAATGCACAATCAAACTTATTTACTTTATCTAACTTTCCTTACCTAACCTAACTAGCCTTACCTAAGGGGGGCTGTCACACAGAAAAAGTCAAACACGATAAGCGTCAGTTCTTGGAAAGTCGCCTGCGCTTAGACACAGATTTACTCCCCACTACAAATGTGCAATCAAACTTATTTACTTTATCTGATTTGCCAAACCTAACCTAACAAAACCTAACCAAATTAAAGGGTCGCCGTCACTTACAGGAAAGTCTATTCCAATAAGCGTCAGATCTGGAAATATGGCCTTGCTGAGACGCGGATTTATTCCCCAATACAAATTCACAATCAAACTTATTTACTTTATCTAACTTTACTTGCCTAACCTAACTAGCCTTACCTAAGGGGTGCTGTCACACAGAAAAAGTCAAACACTATAAGCGTCAGTTCTTGGAAAGTCGCCTGCGCTTAGACACAGATTTACTCCCCACTACAAATGTGCAATCAAACTTATTTACTTTATCTAACCTAGCCTAACCTATCTCACTCAACTCACAAAACCTGATATTTGGCGTAGCGTTGTCACGTTTTCTGAACTATACAAGGGAAGATTTGAAACGCAGTAAGCACAGCCACTTTTCCAACATCTGACGGTTACCGCAACTGACGAGTATTGTGCGTGACGTGATAATCACACGAACTGCCTCAAAATTCATGAACCCAAATTGACTCAATTAATATAATGCTGTAATTGATATTCCAATATGATTGATCCATTAACATTGGTTTGTTCGCCTCTCCCGAAATATTGCAGTGTAAAAACGTGTGAGATTTTCTTATCAGCATCGAACAGGTGTATTATTTTTCTACGTCCCTGACAACAAACAGGTTTCTTATCTGGACGATAAACGGTGGCAGAGTTAGGTCTTAGTGGTTCCCGAATCCCGTCTACAAAGTCGGGCGACACGATGAGATAAAGTGTCGACAACTCGGAAAATTTGTCAATTTAATTGGCTAAATGTCAGACGAAAAGGCAGGATCGTGGGTATCGTGATTACTATTTAACCTTGTTTTCGAGGTTTGAGGAAGAGGGATGTAGGGGAAAGGGCAAGGGGCCCGTCTGGAGTAAAATCCACCGCCAACGAGCCACCATCAAGTACTCAATGTGTGGTAAACACAAGAAAAGTGATCCTAGTTAAGGCTTATCACTTTTGTATATAATCTGGGCGGGTAGAATGGAATTTTAAATTGTCGTCATCGAACTCCGCTTCGTCATCCACGCAAATTTCATCAAAAAACCGTTCCTAGAAACGGGCTTTTTTCCCTTTCTTTGCGCGCTCAAATAGCGTTTAGCGTTCTCGAATTAGTTGAAGTTCTAATTACCATCTTCAGCTTATTCCCAACATCTCTTTGTCAAGGCAGATTGTCGTATCGTTCGATGGATTGATTGGTGACGTCACTGATCAATCCGAACATGGATCGCTTCCGGAAACGAATGACCCGGACCCTGACTTTCGGAAAGGGATCCAAGACCGAGAAGGTAAGACATCGCAATTTGATGGTGTTTGGTGTGAAGGGCGAAAAATAAATCAGTTTGCGAAAGGCGTGAAACCAATAAAGGAAGTGACAGTTTCGCTCCAAGGGCACTTTCTCGGTCCTTAATATTATGACAGCTTCGAAATTTAGTTAACTATATCCATTTTGACTGTATCCTATATTATAAAACTAAGAAACTGATTTTCATGTCCGGAGACTAACTCACGAACGGCTCAATGAAATTGCATAAAAATTAACATATAGTACCACCACAATTCGCTAGCGACGGAATTTCAGATCTCAATTTTCAATATTTAATATTAAAATAACCCTTACCAAATTCTGGATAA
>JAQGBY010006282.1:0-13373 GCA_034698785.1 Mycogona germanica
GGTGTGGTGACCCCAGTTTTCTGACCACTGGTCTATGGAGCTGTGCGTGTGTAGGCCTTCCCTTCTCGTCCTCTGAATTTTCCCCCCTTTTGCACGCTTATTATTATTATTAGCATTATTAAGGAACGAGAGCCAGAGCCGGGGCGCGAGACGGGACGCGGGGATCGAAGGCAACACGCGGGAAGACCAACTTGAGACAAGCCGCGCGGCCAGCGTCTTCTCTCTCTCCGGTCCTTCTTTTGGCGTGAAAAGTACGCCCTGGACAGACTTGTTAGTAGTAACCCCACGCTGACCGCATAGACGATCCTCTATTGAAATGAGATGGTGAAACACTTTTGTTTCACAATCATTTTATGAGCTGGCAATCGGGGATTCGATTCCTCATCGGGGATGCGATGCTCGATGCGCCGTGTGCTCTCGTCGATGCACCCACACTTAACACATATCACCAGACAGAGGGACACGGGGGTTGACATTAAAAGCATGAAGAAAAGAGATAAGTTCAACATAAAATGTCTGCCACCCCGGGCCTGCGACCTTGCTGCTCCACCCTCTTGAGAAGAAGACGAATGCGCGTCATCTGGGCTCGCAGTTGTCCCGCGGCATCGGCCATTTTCCTGGAGGGCCACTCGCAAGGTGCGTGGTGTGTTGCGAGTGCTAAGGATGTGGAAAAATGGCGAAAGTCTGTTGCAACAGTTGGGCTGCTGCTGGTGGCGGTGGTGGTGGTGGTGGTATTCGGCAGACCAAGTCTAGACAGTAGGTGACACTGCTCGGTTCAAATACTCCTCTCCTCCCACAGTACATGTGCTCAAGATTGTTGTTGTTGGTGAAGGTTGTTCTTGTTTGGCTGGAATGCGTGGTCGCAATCAAGAAACGTAAGTGAGGTGGGCAATACCGAAAACACCTTTTGTCGTTACCAACAGGTTGCTGTCGCCAAAGCCATTCGAAGAGTGGTCTTAATAGTTGAATCAAATTTTATTCCAAAAAATACGTGTTGGGTAGATTGCCACGAGGAACTAGTTAGCTTCCATAAACTGCAATGGACGCTCCGTAGCAGGTTTTCAATCTTATGGTTATAAACTAGGAAATAACGAGTTAGTGAACATTTAAGTGTCCATTTCAACTTAATTCGATATTTTATTTATTTCAATCACTAGTGAATAGCACCATAGGATTTTCTGTGTCCCTCTTTGTGCTTTGGCACTGTGTGAGGGGCACATTTTCACCAGTACCCCGATATCGAATAATCGAAAGCCCCGCGCCGGGAATCGAACCCGTGACCGCCGAGTCATAGTGAGTCGCAATACCGACTGGACTACGACGAGTCGTACTAATACAAATACTTTTGGGTCAGTACTCTTGAGTATGATCTCATGGAAATTTTAGAAAGTGGAATGTCCTGTCAATGTTTTTAAGTTTCTGTTTATTCCGTGAGGGTATTTTTGAAAGTGTTCGTTAATTCTTATTCCTTGGTCGGATCCTCAAAACTGTCGGATGGCTTCGAATCATGGTAATTCCACTTGGTGCTGGTTGATGGCGAACGATAAAGCGCGCCGAGCGCACCTATCTTGCCAAGCGTGCCACCTTTGTGACTTTTTTCTTCTTTTTCTTCAGGTAAGAAACCGAAAGGGTTGCGTCTAGCGTCGGCCGTTACAAATGGCTGCCGAGAAAGGCAAATGAGTCGTGCTGTTAGAATGTAGGACGGCGTGCTCTTTGCATTGCGGCGACTGAACTACAGCTTCAGGTTCGCTTATCTCAGATTTCCATGTGCTGGGGGAGCGTTGAGCTTTTCAATTGATAAAAATGTTGAGTAGAGTGGAGTCATTTGGATGACAAAAGGATTTTCTATCCGTTCCAAAGAGATACATGTATATAGTAGAGTGATGATTAGTTGCTATGGAGGCTATACTTCTGTTGTTTCCCCGTGAGATCCTGAATGTCACCTGTTTGTCACCTGTATGTAGAATTTCTATGAGGCATTCAAATCTGGGATCGGCACCATTGTAGTTTTTCGGGTCGAGTCAATGGCTTGTTGTTTTCGTGGTTCCATTTTTTTGTTTTTGAAAATTCATATCTCCTCTGCGCGCGATCGTTGTGTCCATTTATTCGAACCGATTGCGTCATAGTTGTTTTCGAAAAAATGCCAGTTGACCCGGCCTCGTTTGGCCCGCGGCCATGCGATGGTTGCCCAGGCTGCTCGCCCATGTTGTGCATGCTCACACCTGTACGGACGATCTCCTCCTGCGTCGGTGCATACGTAAATCTTTTTGCGGCGACCAATGGGAGCTCGGCATCAGCTCACACTTGGGTTGTTGTTGTCCTTCTTATTTTTTGGTCCCATTTAATTTTTATTTCGTCCACCAACTTTTGACTCTTTGTGGTCCGCACGTGGTATTGACTTGTTCCTGTTGTTGTTATTGTCGAAAACAGCGTTTGGCATTTTTTGTGTTGTTATCCTGGTGTTGTTATTATTGTCGTCTGGCAGCGTGGAATTCCACAAATCGCGGCCGCTCTACACCACCATCTTCTAATGTTTTTGTAGGTGCCCGGTTTCAAATCGAACTGGACGGTGGTCAAACGAAAATAACTCGAAATTGATAAATTAAAAAATATAAATGCTAAATCATTTTCCGACTGACTGATTAAAGGAAGTTTTTCTCTACTAGTGATTCTCTTATCTTAAACATGCGAGGCGATCTTCTTGTGTGTTCAATCCTCACAATTTTTTAGCTGAAACTTTGTAGAAAATCAAAACAATGCTGGATAGGTAAGACATTATCGTCTGCCAAACCAGGAAGTCATAATTTTGTTCATTGTATGTGATTTGTTTGTTTTAAAAAGCCTTTCATGAAAAAATATTACAATCCCCAAGTTTACTGTGGAGAACTAATTTCGTCAGCAGATCTTTGTGAAGGTTCGAAACACGGTGTAACATTCCGATGGTCTCTCAAATTTAATCTGAGATGTCTGAAACTTGGCTCGAAATTTTAATATCTGCGCCGCTCTGGCGAATACGCTGCAGTGGGTTGACGTTGAAGAAGCCTCCCATTGTAAAATCGCTGTATGTTGTTATGTAGAGTGTGATGGCGTAACGAACTCGCTTGAACTTTCTGTGCTGTGGTGCCCGTCCAGCCCCGTCCAGCCCACACCCAACCGGCAGCCCCCGCCTCATCACCCCTTGCCACCACCACCACCAACCGCCGCCTAGCCAGGCTGCAGCAACTTGTTCCGCGAAACGCCTCCGTCTGCCGTCGGGATACGTGATAGCCGATAACAGGTCGAGCGTTGCCTATTGATTAACGACCGAGAAAAAAAGCGCATTTGAATTCTTTCAGACGTTTTTCTGCAAATTATATAAACTCATATAGTATGTTGAAGCGTCTTACAAATCTGGACGTGCGCTTAGGAATATGTAGATGTGTAGTCTGCCATCGTCTGTAATCTGTCAACATTTTTTCCAAACAAGACGTCTTACCAGGAACGTATATACCTTTCTCGTCCTTGGGACGTCTATACAGGTGCCATTAATGCTTCTGTTACTACCTAGATATACTGAGTATTCGAAAATGACATTCTCAACTTATCATATTTTTCAAGGAAGATATAACTCTGAACTCTTCAGTGGAAATTTCTAGATTGTCCACAAGGCAAGACCATTGTAATGTGTCATTTAAACCGGAGGATTTTGATCGCATGCATTGCAGGAAACTGTTTATAATGAAGGGTTGCTCCCCATAAAATACCTATCTTGCTTTCAACGCGACCGGAGAAGATCGCCTCGCATGCGACCAAAATCCTCAGGTTTAAATGACACATAACAGACTGTCGCATCGATCCTCGTAGTTGCTACAAGAACTTGAAGGTGGTGCAAGGTGGGCATCATGTTTTTATTAAATTTATTTCCTCACTTTCCGAAATTCAGATGGTGGTGGGTGGGGTGTGGGCTTGTTGAGACAACTTTCTCAGCCAGTGGTGCGTGGTTGTGTCTCGGCAGTTTATTCTATCCTGATTCGTGGTCACCCTTGTCAGTCGTCACTGTGCGTGGGCCGATACGCGATGCCGAGATTTCCGTCTGGAGCCTTAAGGACGTTGTACGCGTCGCGTCACTCAGTCTGCACGATATGGACTGACACCTGTTTGATCACATAAGGAAGGATAGGTGTGAAGCGACGAAAAACTTATGTGGTGTCTTTTGAGACACCAAAGTTTGTTTAAAACAACTACAGATAAATAATTTATGAGGATTTGCGCCCAATCAGCGTACAAAAATACTAAGAAATCTGAGAAATTGATTGCAATCTGAAACCCACCCCAGTCCTCATATTTTTCAGATGTTCTTTGAGGTAACAAGAGTTTACCAATTATCGATTTAGAGATGGTTATTCCAGTGCTTCGTCTAGACCCAGCAAAATTGAGCGAATTTGAATTTGCGGTTATGAATGATGTTCCGAGACGATGAAGCGCGTACCCGCAGAGAGCAAAGTTAAACCAGTAATGACCAGCTTTTATGTCTCGCAACGCCAGAACTCGCATAACTATTTCGCCAGACTAATTTTGGTTGCCTCCTCGGTGCAAGGTCACAGCCTCTGTCTGAGCTCGCGATCTTGTTGAATCCGACATCAGTAAATTTTCCAGTCGATGTAAATCCGAACACCTGCTCCTGTTGTGCCAATGTTTGTATAAAAAAAATCCAAAGGTGACCTAGGGCCTGTATATCCGCTAGACGTCCCAAAGATAACAGACTGTTTTTTTTTATTTACCAATTGTCTGCCTTCGAGATTTTTTGGCACTATAGGTCATCGTTCTGTGATTACCAGCGCGCCGTCTGGCCAAGTTGCTCCTCCCGCGCAGCTTGCAACATCCTCCACCACTCCCGCATTTTTTCAACAGTACCACCCCACCTAACCAACCCACACGAACCCGCCACAACTTGCACTTTGCATCTCCTAGTCAAGTGAGATACGCCAACAGCTTATTTTCCAGTAAGAATTACGAAGATCTTTCGGCAGGGGTGCGTTAACCTTTCAGTTACCTCTACATGCACCGCACAAATTTGTTTTAGTGGACTAACTGCGCAGAACTAGATTTTATCGTAATGATGGGATTAATAATTTATCTACAGTACCTTGAAACAACTTTTAAAAGGGAGTTTTGAAATCAATTAGCACACGTACAGTTTATATTGGTTGAGCAGTTGAGAGAAACTCAACCGGAAGTTAAAAGCGTACTTAAGAAAATTTTAAAAATATATTTGTATGATGCTGTATTATCATTTTAAATTCAGCTATTTTTTTCTCATTTGTGTCCTGGGCTTCAGACCCCCATGTTTCTTTGTGATCTGCCTGGCGGTTTCACAATTTTTTTAAGGAGCTACTTTCCGTTGACGCGGCTATGTTTGAGGCCTGTTTCGAGAGGTGCCGAGAAGTGGCTTTGTTTTTGATGCTTCGGATTTGTTCTTCATTGAACAAGGGTTCAATTCCGAGCCGAGATCTTAGGAATTTTTCGGTCGAGAGAAATCCAAACGTTCGACTTTCTTCAGAATGGAAGAGGAGCTGGGAAACCCGTACCTGTACGATAGTGGGAAGCGTTATCGATCCCCACCTAGGCAGCCAGAAGCCTAGACTAGGCAAAATTACTAGGTCGCTTCCCTAAGGGAAGGACTTTTAGGTTGAAAAGCTAATGTAACTCCTTAATTAAGAAAAGGCCCGTACCGCGGTACCCCGTATAAATGGGCAATCACTCATTACAAGGTGCTATGCGGTACAGCTGGCTGCATCGTGTTTCAACGCTTGCTTTTGGTCGGGGAAAGGCGCTCGCAAATGCCGATGACTATGCTCTTCTATTTTTGCGAACTTCTTTTTAATATATATTGTGTTTTTTTTTCGTATATTAAGTTCAGGGCTTGTATGATCTCGTGCTGAATGAAGCACTTTCTTTTACGTGCGCTTCAGTGGTGAAGCGCTGAAGCGCGCTTTCACTAACGGATTCGTATAGACACATGTTGAAAAAGTGGCACATCACCGATCCGCATGACAGTGTTCCGAAACTGAGCATCTGCCACACAGTTGGTTGATAATTACGTTCGGGGTGCGACAGTCCCGGGTTCTATTCTCGGCGCGGGGTTTCATCCCGGGTCACTTGTGATGCTCGCATGAATTTGGTCTTGGAGGAGGGACGATGGGATTGTGAGGATGCGGATATCTTTCAGGTAATTTTGCAACCAAAGGGGTTGTTGCAGACGGGGCCCGGCAGACATTTGTTATTGACTGAACCCGACAGACATTAGGTTGCAGACAGAGCCCTGCATAAACAGACGGGGACAATGAACTAAGTAGGTCACTAGAAATATGTTTTTCGTTTTGGCGCTACATGAAAATAGCATTTAAAACGAGTCAGCCAATGGAGAGGCGGGGTTGTGACGTCACACACGGAGGATAACGCAGAATTGCAGACATCTATGCTCGTCGTGGAGGTGGCCGCCACCTGAACAAAAACAACGACGACGACGACGTTGTCGCTCGATGAGAGTCGTCACGTTACACGAAGTGGCCAAAGCAAATGTTCGACCGTAAATTGTTTCCAAATTGGAATAACCTACTTCATCAATGAAAGGCGCATAAACACACTAAATGGTGGTGTTGTGTGTCTGGATATAATGTGTGGTGTGTTCGGTTTTGGGGTCTTTGCGCCAGACTGTTTTTTTTTCTTCTTCATTGCGCGCGCGCGTTTTGCATCCGAAAACCAAATGCGTGAATGTTGTTGTGTCGGGGGGGATGTCGGCCTATCACTACTCCGTAGACGCAAGTGCGGTTAATACGCCCATCGGCCATTGCTGGTCACGTGATGTCTGACTTTATGAGGAAATTGATAGTCGGATTTGGTACGATTCAAGCCGATGCTGGCCAGCCAGGAAAAGCGGCGGCAGTCACAACAAGGAAGAATAGAGAGAGCTGTTGACTCCTTCTGTTATGTAGGTTAGGTCTGCGTGTTGTCAACATTCAATTATATTGGCGGGGTTCGGTCGCCGCCGCTGATGATTCTCTATTTATCTCATCGACTTTTGAATTAATACCAAAGCTTGAGCGACAACTTATTTTTATTTATTTCATTTGCCCGCTTTCGCTGCCAATTGGCGTCATTTTTATTTCAATCATTTGAGTGCGACACTCAAGTTTAGTTGCGGGTCACTTAAAATAGATTATACTTCTCGTCTTTGTTAACTTCTTATTTTATAATTTTATTTTATTCCACTATCTTTAGTGTGTACAGCACTTTTAAAGACAGTGTTGACAAGCAAATGAAATAACTTGTATAAAGACAAATTAATGAAAATATTTAGTAATTTAAAAATATTGGTCCTTTAAAATTATGTCTTCAAATACCGAGTTCGTCTTATCGTCGAAATATCACCTTGAATTAACCTCGTAATCGAATAACGTACTGAAATATTTCTTGCAGCTTCACATACATTTTTTATTTCTCTTATTTTTATTAAGAAATTAAGTGTATGTAATTGAAATTAATTGTGGCGTCTGCTTTTTAAACTGACTGAAATCTTAAATTTATTAATTGATGATTAACTGTCCAAGTTCTTCCCGTGTATTAATAAACCATTAACAAACTGTAGGTGCGTCATGGAATAAGTTGCACCTAATTTATTTTTTGTATTTCAATTGTTGAAAAGTCTGTAAGAGCTGCAGTAGATTATTAGTTGCGGTTGAACCGATTAGACTCCAGACATCAATTAAGATCAACTCTTTCGTTAAATTTGTGCGGTTTGGTTTCTGTTTGCGGAAGTGACAGCTATGTAGGCCGAGTTACAGTGGGATGCGCCCTTTGTCCCGGACCTCATTTTCGAAGATTTTCAATTGAACGATGTAATCAATGGTCAGTGCTCTCGTCCGAGCCATTTTTCATTTGGAGTTTAGAAGCTAGTACAGCTGCGTACTCCGTATTGCAGTAGCTTTGGAATTCTCGAAACCAGTTATGGAGTTATGATTTTTGAAATTGGGTTCTGTATTTGGATTATTTGTTGTTATTAAAAGAACTGAGAGGTATAGAAGCATCAACCTGTAGGATGTATTTATTATTAATGTTTTTAGTAGTATCCAACAAAGAAGTTGTGCTGGGAAAAGATATTAAGAAAAATGTTTAGAAACGCCATGGCATGTTTGGTGTAGAACTTATTGCAGCTCGAAGTGCTTCGAACTTCTTAAGGAAACAGTTTGTTTACAGTCTTTTGATTTCTAGAGTCGATCACCATCGTCTTTCATTGGCGATGATTATAGGTTTGGGCTGGGCGGGCGAAGAGAGTGCGCAAAAATATGCGCTGCATGGCCTCATCCAGTTACTTGAACCCTCGACACATTCTGATCGAGTTCACTTGCTTAATGTCTTGTTTATTTACGTTTGGTATGCGCGCGTTTATACATGTATATTATATATAGTGGTCTCCAGTTGGGGTCGGGTTGTGCTCTGGCATTGTATGCATGCCTCTCGAGTCTAGACATCGTTAATGATACTTCAAAGCTCTGCTTTTTCATCACGGGTTTTCGTCAATCAGTACGATATACGCTGTGAGGTAAAAGTAATTCATACCCTTACTGCAGCAAATGCATCTCAACTCATGCAAAAATTGTCATTCGTCAAGGATAAAAATGCGATCAAATCTCGTCGACAAAGCAAATATTATGACGCCGAACAACTTTAGACGGACACGAACGTGTTTTCCGGAAGATTGTCCGAGACTGTTGAACGTCGCGAAACTTATTTCCGACCGTGGTTTACATATCAGTTCTTTTGATTGACATCCTTCGTTTGGAAACTCGATAAGAAGCCATTCTGAACCGTAATTTTTGTTTTCTCGCATAGTTTTGATCGCATTTTTATCTTTATGGGTGGCATTTCTGCAGGAGAGTTGCACACAGTTACATAAGTGTTGCAGGTGCAATCGACAAAGCACCACCGACAAGGCGAAATATTTGCGTTGAGAAAATTGAAATTTGAGACTTGAAATTCGAAAGGAGATACATGGTCAATTTTCTTAATTATCACCAAATTGCTTAATAATCAGATTATTTTCGGACTCACTTATTAAAAAATATTAAAAGGGTTTCCACCATTACGTTTATCTCACGGTGTATAATATTATTGATTAATTGGGTGCGGGCGCATGCGTTTGTTTCTGCAGGCGGAGGTTCATTCTACAAATTAACAATTATTTAAAATGAAATAGGTGCCGTGTAATGTCCTTAATCTGCAAATGATGTTGATGATGAATTCACTGAAGTGACGGATCACAACTGGAAGATTCTGTACCCCTCTCAGTGCTTAGGCACTTTGTGAGAGGCACATTTTCACCAGTACCCCGGCCAGAGCCGCGCCGGGAATCGAACCCGGGACCGCCAAACCACAGTCAGTCGCTGCCACGTCGGGACGTACATATAAAATGCAAGGCTAGGTCAAGACGCTAATTTCCTCAGAATATGTACTGTGGTTATTCGATTTAATTTTTTGTGTGAAGAAAATGATAACGAGGTTCTCTAATATAATTTGGAGATTTATAAAACTAAGACAATTCTAAGTTAATTAATAAATTAAGACAATTCTAACATTTTTAAAATATCAGATTCAATTCCTAAACTATCGACTCAGACTACTGCACTTTTATTGGAACGTCCACCTTATTTCAGTTGGATGGAGGACTGACTTGTTTCCACAGATATCGCAATGTGCCACTTGTTTTATTTCCAGTATAATAACACCGGGTGTACTGTAAAACTGGTAGACAACAATCGCATTTTAAATACAATGTTTTCAACCTCAAACATTGTTACAACATGGCATGACAGCATTTTATCTATGCACCGAATGGCTATAAAGTGACGTCACACGTCCTAATTTTCTTGCTGTTGTAAGTGTTGTTGTTGAAAGTAGCCGCGATGGCTCCGTTTTAGTTAGCATTTGTTATTGCGTAATTTTAGGACCAGTCTGCTGCGTCTGTATCCTCTTGAGGCAACGTCCGAACATGCTCTGAATATGGAAGAAACCGTTAAGCCGGTTGCTGGCTGCAGTTTTGGCGACGCGAATGCATTATTTTTGGATTGGGATCTGTTCGAATGCTTTGGAGTCCTCCAATCTTTCATGAACAACCGGGAACGGTGTTTCCGGTCGATGGTAGTTGACGGGGAGTCTCAGGAGGATGTAGCTGTAGTGGTCATCGGGGCCGTTGTTCGTCTGTCTCGCGGTCACGACACCGACGAACGGAGTGCTGTACGATCGCGGGCAAAACGCACGTCAGTCTGTGACTCTCAATCCTCTCTTCTCTCTCTTGCTAGCACTCTCGTTCGCTCAGTACATGAATTTTCCAGTTCACTTTCGATTCAGCGGTGCTTCAGTGCAGTCAGTGTCCTGCGGCGCGTTTTTCTCCATGAGAGTGTGGTGGATCGACTCTGTTTAGTTTAGTTGTTGCATCGTATTCCGTGACTAGCAGGTTGATCAACATGGACTTTCTGATTTTCATCTCCAGTCGAGAGAGAGCCTCGTAGCGTGTGATTTTTGTGCTTGGACGGCGATATCGTGTCTTGGCTGCCGCCTATTTTGGACATGCTGCTCGTCACGTCAAGACGCGGGAAGGATAGTGGTGAATTGAAAACTGGACACTGGGGAAAAAAATTCCCCGCCGATTTCATTTCCGTGGAACTCCAGAAACATTCGCGTATAGTTGAAGTCCAATACCTCTCTGGTGCGTTATGTGTGTGTGCGTGATATTTGTTAGGTTGAATTTCATTTCAACTGTGTTGTTCTCGATCCTGATGAAGAAAGAACACAGATTTGTGTGAAGCAACAATTGTTCTATCGCAGTTTAAACGCGAGTTACTTCCGATTGTGTCGGCTCATCACCACCCAACAACGACCACCTGGATTTCTTTATCAACGCAGTACAAGTAGTTCAAAATTTATAAAAACAAAACATTTCTGAGAAGTGTCTAATTTTGTTACAAGCTCCGTAACAATTTGTCCAATTAACATTGTATTAAAGTCAGTGGGTTTTTAATTGTTATCTGAATTATTAGTAGCCAGTGCACCGTGAAAGCAGCTGCAAGGCTTTTCTTTCAACAAGAAAAATTGCCACATTTACCATGTACTGTGTGGTTCATAAAGAGGGGTTTCAGGAAACGTTTTTGTGTGGCTCGCAAAACCACCTGCCTCACCAAATTTGAATCGGAGACTAGAGCTAGTCTTTCCTTCTTCTGCCAACCACCGTCAAAGTTCTTAAAAAGCGTTCCACGTAGAGCTTCACATGTTGGTTGCCCTGTCGTTAACGAAAAGACCGATGCAACTCGACTTTGGCGTTACCACAAAAAATCGTCTTGAGATGAACCGTCATAAGATCCTCATTCGGAACAATCATTCGAATTTATTGTGAGACTGTTTCAACGAACACAATGCGTTTATTGCGAAGAATTTGTTCGTTTGGCGCCATCGAATCGAATAACATTGTGGAACTTCCTCGTTCGGATGGCTTTCGATGGCCGCCGGACGTGGACACGTAGGGTCTCGCGAGGATTGTCCATGCGTGGATTGCAAGTCTGCTACGTTGACCACACTGGAGGGCGTTGCTGCTGCTGCATGTGTGAATTTGGCGGTTGAAGGAACCAACGCCTGACTAAAACAACCCCCGATCTGTGTTTTTCTTTCCCGATTTGCAGGATGTGAGTATCGCGCGCCAAATGACGATGACGCCGATGACGGTTGCCGCCTGGAGCGCGACGAGTGCGATGACGTCACAGGCACGCTCGCGTTTCGAAGATGGCGGCTCCCAATGCTCCGTGTGAGTCCGGGCCAGTTCATGTTGGTTTTTCGAGACGGGGAGCAAGCGGCGTCACCGGGGGACATCATCGATCGGATTTTTCAGTCCCCCTCGTCTTTCCTCTCACCACCGATAACGTTTTCCGGGCCAGGTGAGTTGTCATTTATAACAGTTTGTGCTCGTGTTCTCTTATATATATGATGCTGTCGTTCGTGAATCGTGACGCAATTTACTACTATATACTTACGTTATATACAACGTGTCGCCATTTGGCATTAAAAAAAGAGTGCTAGCGGAACTATTTCATGCATGAAAAACAGTTATGGCAATTGTTACAAAAAAAATATATATATGAGAAATATTAACTCGTTCATGGGTATATATATATACTGGGATTTCCAGAATATGATACGTAAATTTCTGGCTTCTTTTAATCTCGGTAAATGAGCGCGTCAAAGTTGATTGTAAAGATTTTTTAACCAGCTTTGATGTTTGATTGCAGAGTTTTGTAATGTGAAAACGTAAGCACTTATACTTTTAGGGCAAGCGGGAGAGCTAAGAAGAGTCCCCCTATTGTCGGTTATGTGATTATGGCGGATCGTGATAAGATTTCTTTGTGGGGCCCTGTGCAGGAGCCGGCGATTTTTGAAAGCCTCTATTTTCATTTGGGCATAGAGAGTTTTTTGTGGAACGTCTTCAACTAATATTTTTGAACTTCGTTCACACGCCTTTCTGAATAGAAGTAAAATGATGACCCGTACCTGTACGATATCGGGACGTTAAAGATCCCATGCCTAGGTTAGGCAAATTTTCCAGGTCGCCTACCTGGGGGAAGGGGAGCTTATAGGATGTTCAATCACCGGTGAACCTCCTTAACAAACATTTATTTTTTCATTTCCATCTCGTTGTGAGAGGTCGCCAAATTTAAACACCTTCAAGAACTATAAGCCATTCACTTATGTGTGATGATCTTATTGCCTCATAGAGCTAGATGCGCACATTAATCTTTTTTGAAATCTCATCGCGTTCATGAACGTTTGTTTCGGGACTAATTTGTAATTGTTGACCAGTGTTTAACCCTGTGATTGTGTGCCTAGGGTGGTCTCTATGGCATAATGGTTAGCATGTCGAACTTCATTTAGGAAAATTTCTCTGTTCGATTTGAGAAATAAATGGAGGTTGGAGTGATCTTAAGGGTTAATCGGTTCTGATCAGAATTATAAAGTGCAAGCAATACGTTATTTATACTCGCCGAATGGTAGTTCAGAGGTTCCGGGCTGTTTCCTTCTTCATGTTGGGGGCCACGCCATAAAACGGTGGTCATAAAATGGCGTAGGCGAAAAGCGATGGTATCGATGCCAGGAAACTTGACATTCGAGCAATAAAAATACGACAATCAATTTGTGAGAAAACCTTTTACCGGGATCACTGCTTCGAAAACAATTGATTACATTTCGGACCCCCCACCCACCCACACACACACACAATTTAAATGATTGGTCGAGACATTTTTATTTCTCATGAAATTCTGAGTGGTCCAATCAGTCAGTCATCAGACATT
>JAQGBY010006283.1:0-13369 GCA_034698785.1 Mycogona germanica
GAGCCTCAAATCCAGAGCCTTTTAAAATAAATCCATTTCTGTCCCCAACTGGTCTTTTGACCCCCGCCATAGGCCCCATCTTAGGGGCTGCTTGCGGTTAAAATTGGTAATTGTAATTTCTTGTTCACTAAATAATTCAAAACATACGTTGTAACATACCATACAAATATTGCGTCCGTTTCTGTTTATAATAATAAATTTTGGGCCTCTCGGTTTAGGATTTTGCGCATAATTTATCGTGTCAATTTATCCGAACAATTTATCATGTCACTTGTATTCCTGGGCTATGGAAGCAAAAAATGGCAAATCTTATTGGAATAAATTATGCAGACTCACTTAAAACCACATACCATGTTTGCACTCGGCACTAAAACATGTCTAAGTAATGACTCTAACCTCTCTTGTCCTTCCCCCTATTACAGACAACTATTAAAGACGAACTTTAAAAACGAATTACAGAATTTCAGAAATATGTCGCTCAAAGCAGCAAAAAATGCCTTATATGGAGCCGCTAAATACAGCTGAACATTTCCACAACATCGTTGCGCAATTTGTGGTTAGAGTACATGCATCATTAGCATATTTTCTTAATTTATTCATTTATATGTGTTTTAATGATGCAATTGAAATCCCATTGTTCTTCAGAACACAACTGACCAATTTCAAACAATTAAAGTACTTGTCTTTCCGCGTTCTTGCTGTCGTTAGCAGTTGCTATTCATACATTAGAAGATCAAAGAATGTAGTCATGCAATAATAAATGTAAAGTTCCAATAAACGAGATAAATAAATCGAATAAAATGCACAAAAGTTGCGTAATCTTTTTGTCTTTTTAATGAACTTTGATTTAAAATTTACATTTTACTTTTAGCCATTTTTTGACTGAAACTAGTTCACAGGCGAATAAAACCAATTTTTGGTAACGATGTTGACTGTTTAAAATGTTATCTAAACTTTGGATTTCTTATAATTGGAGCAATGGATTTAGTTAGAGGAACGTTCATATATCAATACAATTTTAATTTATATTTGCTGCCATCGGTTCGCTCCCCTTCTACTATTATTATAGTTTCGAGGTAATTACATATTTTCTATTGTATTATATTCGATGGTGATGGACACTTAATAATCTAAGTATAACAAAAAAAACTAGTTGGCCTTCGGGTAAGGTGAAGTACACTGTGCCACTGTGCAGTTTGGAAATGGAGGAAACTCGACCGTAATTGCTGTTGTATGAAAAACTAGACTGCAAAAAAAATTGGTTCACATTATGTATTCGCAAATGGTTGAAACACAGATGAAACAAGCAAACTTATTTATTATTAATGGTATTTAAAATGACTAGGTATTAATTTGAATTGCATCAATTTTAGTAAACGTACTTCCAAAAGTTTATTTCATCTACATAAACAATTATTTGGGCATCTGCACAAATAATGTTAAGTCTTAATATTAATATTATACACATCAATCAAAAGTATTTTTTAGAAATTCAGATGATTATCAAATGATGACGTTCAATTGCGACGTGTAACCAGTGTAAATGTTAGAACATATGAAAATTCAGATAAAACACTACAATGTGCTTGGTTCCTTTCCGATCATTGTATATTGGTAATGCAATTATCGATATATCGTTATATATTTATGACGAACCACCACTTTTCCGCTTTGTCCATTTCGTAATGTTCATTTCCCGCAGCTAGCTAAAAGCCGACCCAATTGATAAAGTCACGCCTACCTGCAAACGTGTTTCAGATCACACCCATTTACAAATCGATGCACGTTGACTTGACTAATGTATTTTTCCTGATGGTCCAAATTGGTTTGTTGAAACTGATTTTGGAACATCAAGAAAAACATGTTGCTCAAGGCTTCGTTACACAAACTTGGTACAATGCCGATTCTTTCCTCTTATTTTAATCTAGGGCTAAGTCGATTGGAACTATTTTGTCTATTAATGTCTTTAAATAGAATACGTAATACTTGAGAGAGAGAAAAAGAAACGGAATATCCAATTTTTTAAATAATTGTTAGTTATCTTACTATGTACAGAGTATATATAACGAAGGAATATATTTAGTTATTGTAGAATATTTTGGTTTCAATTATTGTTTGTTACTTAGAAAAATGTGAATTGTTTCTAAGTAGTATTGTATATATAGGGTATCTGTATAACCGAGTTACGCTTGCTGAGCAAATTATCAGCTAATTGTCATTAGCCCCTATTGATACTTTGATCACCAGCCGTCATTTACCACTCAGTTGGTTTTAAAAGCCATTTTCTTGAGTGTGCAATATCGTTTTTTCTCTTTTTTAATTCGTGCATTCGCCTACTTGCCAATTCACCCACCGCCTTAGTTTCATCTCAATCGAGATTGACCCACACAGGTGCCAGCGTGTAATTGTTATCCAGAGCCAAATATTTGTCTCGGTCACCAATTCCATTATTCTACCACACATTGCAATTAAACGTGAGTCAACAATTGCAATTATTGGAGGTCACCACCACCACCGCTACTATCACCTATTAAAACCCGCATGCAACGACACGCTGCGGAATAAAACGAAATTTAACTGTGCAGTCATGCTGTTATATAGGTACTGATTGACGAGAAATTACATTCTCGCCACCATAATCCAAAAATTATTATTTTGAATAATCATTTACGGCAAGGACGATTCATTAATTTTTTTATTGCTTCTTCTGGTTTAATATGTTTAATCAACGGTCAATCAACAATCCTTAACAAACATTTTTTTTAAATAATCGGTACAAAAACGATCAAAACATGAGAAACTAATCAAATCTTTGTCAGTGGGAGGGTTTATTTGCAAACCATTAGCAAATTACGAAAGCAATCTGATATCTAAAACAACTGACAAACAACAAGCCTAGCTTGTTGCGTAATGTTTTTTCTGACCTATGAATTATGTTTTTTTAAAAGCCTTCATTGTAAATGGTTGCTGTGTTTACTATGTACTAGTATCACATTCAATAGTAGTACAAAACTATAGAAGGATTCCCTGAAGGTATGGCTGCAATTTAAGTACCACCCCCACCCCCCTCTGGTGGCATCCGCCCATCTACACGTTTTCCTCAGCTCATTTGTTTTGTCTTAGCTGGGAGATTTAACTATTGTTAGAGCTACCCACTTCACGGATCATTTGATACCGTTTTGGCGACAGTCGGTAATGAAATATGATACAACATTTAATCGGTCCATAGAAAAAGTTTGAGATGGTTGTTTATATCTGGTGACGCAAATGGAGATTTTATTGCCGTACATGGAAGTAAACATTTCTAGACATGGCCACTCTATATAAACCCAATACATATGTCATTCTGGTGCGGAGGCGTGATTTGGAAACGCCTACTCCGATACATGCCATAATTTGTTGATTATGAATAATGTTCGATTTAATTTTTTCAATTGAGATGTCTCTCTCTATCTCTCACGAACATGCAAATCATATTTGCGCTTACAGATTAAGCAGGGTTGGGTCATTAATGTAAAATTCCACCAGCTTCAACGTCAAGCGAGTTTCGTCATATTTACTCATATTAATGTTCGTTGATGGTACGTTCAACATGATCGATAGTTATATTAATTAAAATAAAGGAAATGTTTTGTGGAAATCGGTCTCATCTGGCAATCAAGCTCACAGACTAATTGATTGCAAACTAAACACGTTGAATCTTCAATCGTCTAAACGCTGCTTGTTTGTGTAATGTGTTACTAAAAAACACAAAAATAGTTTTTAAAAAAAAGATAATTAGATATATTGTATTGTATCGTTTTCGTAAATAAAATTAACAGTAGGGGTTGATAATTGTGTTTGATAATAAATGTTTGATGTTTTATGATGATATTTATAATTGAAATTTTTTTTAAAGTTTAAATATATTGTATTCGAGCAATTCGAATAATTCAAATAATATCCTTTAATCATTCTTGGGCAGATTAAAACGATTGCAGGCTCCTTTTAAATTCAGCCTTGAACTGCTCTGCTAAAAGTTTACGACTTTTCCTATTTGCACACGATTTTAATATTTCATTTTACGTGACTGAAATGACAAGTTTTACTCTTCGTGTAAGTCGTGTGTTTGGAAATGTTTTCTTTGTTTAGACAGATGTACCGACCTTTCGTATTACCTTTGGTCTTTCTAGTGAGCGCTCTTCATCGGTGCCCTCCAATAGTTTGTGGAGAATGTCGAGTGTGTCGGCGGAACCGGATTTGGGTTCGGACTCGGTGCATGGACGCCGACTGGTCCAGGCCTCGTTGGACACGCTACGAGGCGCCCTCTACCGTCGCCAGCTAGCATTGTTCGTCGGAGAAGGGATCTCCTCGCTTCCAGACACGCATCAAGATTGGTGGGCATTTGTCGGTCAAGAAACGAAGGTCAGAGCAAATCAAAGTAGTGTACGGATAGATGGTACACACTCCTAAATGTATTTTCGGATGCTTACGATTGTATAGACGGGTCTCGATCTGTGATACGTTATAATAGTTTTTCCAATGCGGAATGATTCGCTATGCAACTTGCCGGAACCATGGAAATGAGTCAATGTCTGCAGGGTTGTATTTGTGAAAATAAAGCAGTGAGTAACAGTAATAAAATAGTGTCCCAAAAGTATCCATTCATTTTTGCGCGCGCCCGCAAAATTTGATGAGCCGAAATTTTATACAATTAAAAAAAATTAAAGGATAAGTGAAATTGTGCATAGCACAAATGTTATGAAAATTGCATTAAAAAACTTCACTATTTTTGTGTAAAATAAATTGTGTGTATTAATTTCATGAAGCAAAAGTTCTTGAGAAATTATATCAATTAGATAGAAGAAGTGAGCACCAGAAACCACAACTTGTTGTTTCCTATCCATAAGAAATGTTGTAACCGTTGGTGTGGAACTCTGTCAAAAGCCTTGCTAAAATGGCTGCTTGCGGGTACATATTGCAATTGCAACTATAGAACGCTTGAGTTCTCGAGTTTTAAATATCTTTGGTTGTGTCTGGTGGTCGCATCTCTGTTGCCATGGCGACCGAATTTATCACTTGCGCCATCACAAAACATTACTATTTCACTATTTGTCATTTGGTAGCTTGCATCCTGTCCGGGACGTTATTTTGAAGTCAGAGCACGTTTTGAGACAAGGCTGTCATATTTACTGCAAGGATAGTCAGAACTGTTTCGCCAATTATTTTTCCTTCTCGAATAAAGAATGCCCAATTGTGCTTTCCTATAAAGTAAAGCTTCGTTATCGCAATTAGTGGATCAGAAAAGATTCTCAAAAGGAAGTTTTACAGATACATTACGTTCGAAACACTTTACTTACATGTATGAAAGGGTAATTTCCTTATAGTAAAAGGAAATGGATGAACTATGTTGCACATTTTTTTATATCGGAGAACCTGTGTGGGCCTCGAGACTGGAAATCCCCGGACCACAAGGAAATTATTTTTTTAGAAATATTGAAATAATTTGGAAGTTTTATTTTAAAAAAATTTATTTATAAGTAAACTTTTATTACAACTTGTATTTGTGTTTTCATTTTTAATATGATCAAGTGCGAAATATCAAGTGATTTATACCGTTTCTCTGAGCTAAGAAATTTGATCGAGTCTAATATGTGCCAACAGGAAGCTTCGAGGATCGTGAACGAACGGGAGATGAACTTTCTGGATTCGCTTCAGCCCCCGGGACAATCCAATATCCACAACACGCTTCGTACGGTCGGCGACTGGCCCATCATCTTTACCACCAACATGGATCGGCTCCTGGAGCGACTGGTCTGGCCTGGAGAGGACATCGAGAAAATACGATTGGACCAGGTTAGAACACCGATGAACTTTTTAATCGCTAGGTGGTCTCTGGGAAAGAATAAAAGTTTGACATTGACATTTGTTTCGATATCGAAGTAAACTTTAACGTTCTCCTCGCGACCTGTTTTTTCTTATTATTCTGCACAGATTGAATCTCTGGATATTGACGAATGGTTGACGTACCACAGTTCCCGACGACTGATTGTAAAAGCTTACGGGGATAACGGCGTGGTGACCAAATTAAATGTAAATGCGGTGTACCGTATTATTATTGCAGCAAAATATGTATTGATATTTAATACCAAATTTGTTTCCGTCTTACTGTTGCTTGTTGGTGTATAGGTTTTGTTTACAAGAATTTTAAGAAAAAATGTCATTGGTTCAATTCTCGTTTGCTAAAAATACTAGTTCATCATTTTTTAAACTGAATGGAACGACTTTTTTTCCATTGCATACACCTTTAAGCACTTTGCTTAATACACGGTTAGAAAACTTTTTTTTTATAATTTTTATTTTGTGCTATGATGACAGTTTGTGTCTTAACATACATCGGATTTGCAGTGTACATGAGCAGCCAAAATTAATAATTGTGGATTTAAAATTGTGACAACAGCAAAAAAAACACCTGTTTGCATCTAATTAAATCTCATGTATTAGTGTAATCTCGTTTTAATAGATGTATCATTCTTTTTTTCTGAATTTTAAAATATTCTGTGTCTGATTTGTGACCATTATTCGTTAACAGCCGACAGCAAAATCCATCCTCACAAATATGACCGACGACATTTGCCAAAGTTTGAAGTCAATCTTCGATCGACACAGCGTCTTATTCTTGGGTCTCGACATGGAAAAATACAATGAATTTTTTGAAAGAGTTGTGTTTCCCTCTAAGGTATGAACGAAAACAAATTACAATTGATTTTTTAAACAAGATAAAAAACAAAAAAATTGCAATAAATAATCGCTTGGACTACTGATGACATGTAAAATTTCCGCATGTTCCATAATCAGGTCAGTTGCAAAGTTGATTGAGTTTCGTGATGTCTGATGTTCTCAGAAATGGATTTTGAAATCTTTGATAAAGCCTTAATTGATCAAGTGGCATTGTAATCAAAAGTGACCAAACAAACATATTTACACGAAATAAATTTACACATTTTTAAGCTGTATAACTTTGTGTTGACCTATAGTTTGCTTTTCCAGTAGTTGATTGCGATGTCTGTTTCTTTGTACGCAGGCTCAACATTTCATGTTGGCTCATGGCTTGGTCACTGATGTTCGCAACCGAGGAAGTCTTCAAATCTTAATGGCCGATTTGGAACTGTGGGAATTTTCGCGTTACCTGGCATCCGGAAAAATTGACGAAATTTTAATACCGGGCAAGGTGAATTTTACAAAACAACGCTCGATGATGTTAGCAGTGTTGTCAGATACAGTATTGGGATAAAACAAGCATTGGGAGATTCACATATCCAACAGTTTTATCGCAATTTAGGTTAATTTAGGTTTAAAATAATTAATTTTCACCCATGAGCTTCAAAGATCCTTGGATGGGCATTTTAGATTTTAGCAAGGCTTTTGACACAGTCCCACACCAGCGGTTGTTAGCTAAGGCTAACGGTTTTTCGTCGATGTTAATCTTGCCTTTTGAGCTAAACCTAGACTTAAAATAATTAATTTTTCTTTTAAATACATGTACACAATTAAAATAATTATCTTTGGTTAAAAATAACATGTTCTTCATATCAATTGCCAACTCGTGTTTGTACATATGTAATAATTCGTTATTGTTTTGGTGATATTGGAAAATTTATTTCAGGCTGTCATTGCAAATACTGAATTTTATTTTTTAGGCTTGCGAGAGGTCCTATCTGGCTTCGCAACGAGTGGAATACCTTCAGCAGCAATTGCAACTGGAACAGCAAGCGGCCGAAATTTTATTTCACACCCTTCAAATCACAAATGCTTTGGCCACCGACGAAATCCTAGAAAAACAGTGCCGACCCAAGTTAGCCGACATCCATCGTAAAGACCCACTGGGTAAGCTGATCAGCATCAGAAAATTTTTGGCAGATTTTCACAATAGTCACAGTAGAGCGAATATTGTCGGGTTTCATGTCAACTGCTGTCACTGTACAAGGAGCATCCAATAAAATTAATCATTCGCAATTATTTTTAAAAACGAACGGCTGCATGGATTTTAATGAAATGTGGTACATAAATGACAACACTTATAGCCTAGTTACACTGTAAGCATGCTTAAATTTGCTTGATAATTCTGTTTGAGATTGGGGGAATTAGTCCATCGAGATCGCGTCCACCGCAAGCGATACAGATCACGGAAATTTAACCGAAAATTTGACAATCTACGTCTGTAGGTTAATACATTCTATATTAAATTGCATTTTCATTTAAGGTATCTACTCGGAAGAAAATGTGGAAAAGGCATATCAGGCCATGATTGCAAGAAGAAATAATCTCGTCAAAGTAAGTAGGCAATATAATTTTGACTTAACGACTGCTGGGTTTTATTTTCTTTCTTCAAGTGAATCTAGGAAATTGATTCGAAAATATCTTGATTTCGGCCTTTGTTTAGTGTGCTTTTGTGATGTGAAAATGTTGCTTTCTATATACGGATTACAAATTTTGAATCAACCTTTTTACTTAATGAGAACGATTCACTAGTAGATTAATTAGTTAATAGAAAATGTGCACGCCGTATTGTTTAGGTTATCAATACAGGCGTGACGCCCGTCAAAGCCATTTTCTTCTACGAAGAATTCTTAAAAGAAGTTGAAGAAAAAATTGGCGAAACTTCGAGCCAGAAGGATCAAAGAAAGATGGCGATCTTGAAATATGCTGACTCTATTTTGCTGGCAAAATCGGTTCTCCGGCCTAATAGTACATTGGAGCTGTTGGTCGTTGAGGGATTGTCCAAGGAGGAAATGGTGGCGATGCAAAAGGAAACGTACGCACTCATCAAGCTCAAAGGTACTCCAATTTTGTCTTGTTGAGGTACATTAAAAATGTTGTAGGGCAAAAATATTTTGTCGCATTAATTGAGCTTTGCTGTTATTTTTGTTTTGAAGCGGATCGAGCGACCTCATAAAAACCGAAGTTAATCCAACATAGAAATGTTTAAAAGGGGTCATTTACCCTTTTACTTCAATACCATTTGTCAAAATCTATTTTGGCATATATTGTACTTCTTGGTTATACATTGCGTTGTTTTTTTACAGTTAAATGGTAGTTGGAAAAGAAAAAATTGCTTTTATCTAATATGATCGTGCCGAGATGAGTGGCTGTTGCTGATGCGTAATTTTATTTATTTATTAATTATTTTATTAATTATTTTGCTCAGAGAGACGCGACGAAGCCGTCTGTTATGCGGAAACCGCTGCCCCTGGCAAGAAACTGCTTCAGACCCACTTTATCAGTTTGAATGGAGCCGAAGTTGTATCGAAGAGACGAGTATTCGAGGCCAGTTTGGCCAGAGCGTGGAGCAACAAGGAATCCCTGTTAAAACTCACAGCAAAGATAATGGAAGTGGACAAGAGCTTGAACGCACTCCCGGTAAACTATTTCACCAAAATGGGTTGTCTTAAAAAAAAGTATATCTTTCAATATTTCAGAAATTTATAATGTTTCTTTGTAAAGCAAACAATTGTGTTCTCATTTTGCATCCATTGGAATTGAGAAAATTGTTATTAATAATGTCTGTACAGGACCATTCCAAATTTAGATTAACCGAATTCATGGACTGTATGTGTAATTTATTAATTCTTTTGTCCGTCTTGTGTAGGTTACGCTACGCGAGCGACTACAATCGTTGAACAGTGTTGTGGCCATGTTAGACCGTAAGTACAGCACTTATTTTTTTTTAAATTCACTACAGGATTTTCTGTATGTGTTGTACATTGGTATATCTTCAATTTTTAATGTGCAAAACAATTTTGTTTTTCGTTCTCCAAAGGTTCGATCGATGCAACGTCATTGGTGCATTTGGGTGGTGGCTCATTCGGTGACGTGTATCGCGCCAACTGGAACAATATTGTAATTGTCTATTTTTGAATTATTAAAAATGAGATTTCATTTTTGCACAATGAATCGTAAATGCAAATTTACTCAATATTTCCTATTTTATTCTACTAGCCTGTCGCTCTTAAATTCCTTAAGGATGCAGTTGACCCCGACGACATATACAAGTTCCAGTTGGAATTCGATAGTTTATTGTAAGACATACGGAATAAGCAATTTAATTGGTTATTTCGATTTGGCATATTTTTAATTCGGTTATTTAAATCACAATTTCGACGATTCTATTGTAAATCCCGATTTTTGTGAAATGGCGTGTCCCCTTTTACTTTACAGGCGAGCCAAACACGAGAACATCGTTCGTGTCTACAAGATGACGGTGGAGGACAATAGGTTGGGTCTCATTATGGAGTACGTGGACGGACACAACCTGCGACAGCTTCTCGTTGACAGCGGGCCTCAGGAGTCGGATACCGTTCGACGATGCGCTTTGCACATGGCGTCGGCCATCAAACATTTGCATTCGATGAAGATTGTGCACCGTGACATTAAGACGGATAACATTTTGGTACGTCGTCTATAGCGCATGTGTGCATTTAATTATTTTACGAAGCAAATAAAATTTCATACCTAGTTGTTTCAATTTTTATTTTCTCATCTTTCCAGGTAACAAAAGATCTTCAAACTTTCAAGTTGGCCGATTTTGGTTTGGCAAGAGTGGTGGAAAAAACGGAGCAGTACAAAACAGTGAAGGGAACTTACCGCTACATGGCTCCCGAAATCCTCAGAAGGTCTAAAGGTGGTGGTGGTGGTGCCAAATATTCACTAACCGTGGACGTTTACAGTTTTGGTAAGTCAGGGCAGATTTTTCACTTTTCTTCAAAATTCAAAATTCAACTACAATAAATTTATATTACATGGTGTTTCATTTTTCGAAAAGGTTTGGTGCTGTTGGAAACGATGACCGGTAAACCGGTATTCCAGGATTTGGATCGCCACCAATTGGAACTGGGAAAACGACTAGGAACGTTAACTCCGACAATACCGGTAAAAATGATTTAAATATTCTTTTTCGAATTGAGGATTGTTTTTAGGAACCGTTTGATAAAATCACAAACGATATGTTTTCTTTCACGCTTATGAAACACCGTCCTGTGTTTACACCAAATGTGTTATTTTGTAAGAAAACATACCTTATATTCTTTTTCGGACATTCGATGATTTGTTTAGTCCGTACCGAGAAGTTTTCTGAGTCGTTCAAAAAGAAGGCAAATTCTTATACTGTACCGTTACCGGTACTGTCGTTATCATAACGCTTATCGAACGGTCAATTGCGTGCGTTGCTGATGCCTAGGCATAACTTGTTAGCTTAAGAACACATGTACAGACATATTTCAAACATGCACAAAGACGCAATAGATAATTTCTTTTGCTTACAAAATTATCTGGTTTATCAATATCAGTTTTGAGAAATGGTGATGCAACACAATATGCATGTGCTGTGTACAAATGCTTCGGAGATCCTGCAGCATTTACATTGTAGCAATCAATAGCAGGAAGTTCTGGTCATGCGCCTCATGCGTTTTAATAGCGCCACCTTCTAGAAAAAATAAAACGGTAAAAGAGAAAACAGGGAGTGACGGTTACTGACAGAAGAAATAAACAAACTAGGAACTCGTCCCATAAAAAGAACAGAAGTCACACCACGCCCTATACAGGACTATTAATTTAATAGTTACAGTCTTGCGAGTAATGCAGGTAAATTCCTGTGCGTATGCACTTAGAAAAAGTGTACTTCTAATATAGGTAAAACGCACTTCATTTGAAACCTAATGTTTTCTTGTTTCGTCACTGAAAAATACCACCATCATCAATTAAAATTCAAAAATACAATTAGTTGAACCACTGATAAATAGACACGCTTCGTTATACATTTGACAGCTTAGTTTTTCATATATGGATATTTATTTTATTACAATTTGCAGCGTGCAAGCGTCACTTACCTTAAACATTTTCTGTGCATTGTTGGTGGGGAAAAAACTACTGGGGTGTCTATTTTGGTGATAGAACGGGAAAATATAATGAGTGACGTCACTTACTTGAAAAAGCGAAATTCGAAATCACGTGGTAAAGATGTCGGATGTTACAGGAGAAATTGTTGCTACGTTTGTCTTGCTGATTTCAGTGAAACTCGCAAAACTATGCGGGGATTAATTCTTGTCGAGCTATGACTCAGTTGGATATCGTTTAAGCAATCAAGTTGTAAGCTTGTCAGCTTGTCGGCCAACTATACATCAAATTGTTTCGAACGAACCTATTATAGCAAACGTTGATTGATAGGTTAGAGCCCGTGGCGTCCGACCAGCGATGTGAGGCTGACCCGAAGGCATTAGTGAATACCGTGCAACACGCGCGAGAAATGCAACGCGCGCGCGCATGCGCGTTTGTAGCGCGCTCCATATTTGAAACAACGATGACGTCAGGTCATCTCACGTCACGTGACTGGGAAATCCGTTCCATTAATCATCGCTTTTAGGTGGCCAGCAGTAATTGCCAGGGCAGCAGCCTAGTGAGAAATAGGTCCGCCCTGGGCAGATCATTGAAGCTCAGCTCCGCCCTCTTCCTCCTCCTCCTCCTCCTACCGACCTCCCCCCCGCTCTTCATATCTTCCATTATGAATCCATCATTATTAAAAACATGTGGCGTCTTTTGTAATACGTGCCGCCACAGATAAACGATTGTAAATTGCAATTTACTTCTACGCATTATCTTCACCGCCATCTAAGCATGTTGAGACTTCGAATTGATAAGATTTTGGGAAGATTTTCACCGGCTAAAAATATTCAGGTTTCTACCATCAAATGGAAAGTTTCAAAATCAAAAATGAGGTAATAAAATATAATTTTTATACAGGTTTTCAATTGTTGTCTGGTTTTCAATGTCATAGTGACATGAGGTGGCCACCAAAAGGTTAAGTTTCATCACTAATCTGTCCCTAACTTTTGTTTTGAACTTCTAAAAAAGGGAAAAAGATAAAGTGAAACATGGTAACTATAGAAAGTGAGATTAAAAATTCTGAGCCAACCCTGTATTTTTTGTTTCGTTGTAACATTTGAAAGATGGTCCAGACCTTGATAGCGCAGTTAAGAAGGTTGACTTTTGTTTTCTGTGACTCAATTGACCAAAGTAGTTTTTGTAGTCTCTATTCTGACAGAATTTGACCTCTGATACCCGACTGGTTGTCCATCATCTGGGTGCTTAAAATCGTGGTAAGGTTACTGACGATCTCGAGTTATTTGGAGAAAATCTGACGTCTTCGATTTGTTTATTTTCGATATTGCGAATCTGCGCAGACCAGCTTTGCGATTGGGACTCATATGTAGAATGTCAAATTAGGCGATGAGGAAAGATCGAGCGGGTTGAAAGAACAGTGGTCTCGGTGGTGTAATGGTTAGCGTGTCGAGCTGTTATTCCCGAGATCGCGGGTTCGATTCCCGACCGAGACCTC
>JAQGBY010006284.1:0-13368 GCA_034698785.1 Mycogona germanica
ACTTGATATCGGATTGATAACTTGATATCGGATTGATAACTTGATATCGGATTGATAACTTGATATCGGATTGATAATTTGATATTTATATGGGTAATGCGTGATTAACAGATCGCTATTTCGTATATAGACTGCACACCAAATTAAAGCGGTTCCCTAAGACCACTAACTGATAATTTTTTTCCAAGACACATTGGTAATAAATTATGCATGGATCATTAACGTTTACCTGATATCGTACATGCACGGATCCAACAGCATTACTTCCATTCAAGAATAATACGTGTGTAGAAAATTAGTTCGCACGAAAAATTCCGGATGCCTCGGCCGGGAGTTGAACTCGCGTTCTATGATGAACGAGTGTAGAAATTTGAAGCGCTAACCGTTACACTACTTGGCACCTCCGTACCACTCCAATACCCCCTTAAACCTGACGCAAGCTTCCACTTTTTATCGCTAGATGGCTCAAAATGTTATCGACCCAGGCTGGATTGTCTGCAGTGATGTGAGCCAAAATAGATTAGTCGAACGGAAGTTCTGATGTTTTCAATTTAAAACTAATATTAGAAAACTCCATGCCTTGTTTGATACAGCAGTTCCAACCCATTCAAATTCGATCTATTTCGCCAAGGGTTTATTCATCCATAAACCCTCGCTCACTTTCCAAACGCACCCACCCCTGCAGTAGCATAAACGTGACAACACAAAAGCCAATCTACTGACATTTTTGTCCACAAAAAAAGGACTTTTTCGAAGCCACTATGGAAATACACGCACTTCTCGTTCGTTTCACGAATTCCATTTGCCAATTCCATCCCCCTACCAACTCCGCAGCTGCCGCGAAGATAGATGGCACTGCTATCGAGTTCAGAAATCCATTTCGGAACGTCGATGTCCCTTCCTATATCCTGGGTGCCCCGAGCTCCAACACGAAAAATTGCGTAAAGCTGACGGCGTATTGTTGTTGATCCTGTGTACCCTATTGGCGGATGGATGACCGAGAAACTTGTCTTGTTGCGCAGCTAAAGGAGAACCCTATGACGAATCGGAACAGTCCGAGTACTTATTTCAATTAGACGTGGTAACGCCTGACATCTTTCGGTTCTCAAAGTGTAGTTATCGCATGTTAGGACGATTGGCAGGTTAATAGAGTTTAATAGTGAGAAAAAAGTTGTTGAGTGTTTGCGATTTAATGGTGTGCCAATCTTCTTACAAGATATTGATACAATTTAAAAAGATTCAAGACTGCACACACAAAACGGAATTTGTGTGCTCAAGATTGAAGGCTGATTGAGAGGAACTATCAGAATAAATGTCGATTTCCGCCTATCTCGTTCAACTCCTTGAGAAAATAGTTCATAGAGATTGTGCGAGATTGCAAGTTAATCTTTTGTGGAATACGAAATGCCGATTTATATAATGTGAAAATCGTTGTAGAAGTGAAAATTATCAGAAAATTGTTTTGTACATGTACTAGAGAAATTTCCCGGCTTCGCTCGAAAGCCCTCGACATGTTGGCGAAATGTTTTTCAAATATTTGAAAACCCTTTTCCTCACGTGTCATGTCAATTTCGTAAAAACACTGGTTATAAATTTTGTATTTGCAATTTAAATATCTAATTTGTTTAAAACACAAAATGATTTTTTTTTCGAATTTGTTAAATAGCTGTTTCAGGTATTACACGATTTACAAATAGGAAATATTGAAATATGATTGGCAGCATTGGAAGCACGTGATAGCGACAGCGTCATTTTTGAGAAGAGGAGACTCCATAATTACATTTTAATAATTTGTGCTAGACTACAAATTAGGTGCTCTACAAATTAAAGTTTTAAAAAGTTAATTTAGATTTTGTTTACATTTGAATTTTTAAAAAATATGATAAACAGTTCAAATCCACTATACAGGTTTATTTTTGATAAGAAGGAGCTTCACTGCCGAGGCACGTACTTGGTGATTGCTTGTTTATAAGGGGCAGCATTATTAGCGTTTGCACAAATTCAATTGATGCCTGAATGAATTCGTGACGTGCAATTTAGATTGAAACCTCGCTGCAATTCGTTTCATTCTAATGAAATTCAATTACAGCTGTCTCGGCTAAGAGGAATTCCTAATCGAAAGAGGCCGGCTCCGTCGACCGCTCTCGACTATCGATCCGGTCACCGCTGACCGGTCGACTACGGGGAAAACGCGGAGAGGCAATCTGGTGTCACCTGGCGTCACTGAACTCGTCTATCGTCCTGAAGCGAGCTTTGCGTGCGTAAACGATAAGTGCTGTTGCGGCGACGTCATTTGTTCCGGACCAGCAGGTGCAGCGTCTATAAAACGTCACGGCGGTGCGAACTGCGACACAATCTATTCTAAACTTTATTCGATCATTTTTTTCCCCCTCTCCCACCTCTCCTCCCCACCCCCCACCCTCATGCGAATTCGACTGGAACTGACGAGACGGCAATCCATTGACGCGAAACAACCTAATTACCATTTTACGGATCCCTGACAATCAAAATCCAACCAAGGGCCATTATGCAATTTGCGAATAACATTTATTAAAAATGCGTGTAACAAAATAAAAATAAATAGGGTTACCATGCTCCATATTTTTATGTGTTAACTACATTTTAATTAACTTAATTTATCTTTTTAAAAAGTATTCAGAAAAATGATTTTTCCAATTTTAGTCCTGTAGCACTTTAACCGGGAAGGACGAGTTTACACGGTTTGCCGATCCGCATTTTTTGTCAGCTAGCCCAAAACTAATAGGTTGTGAGATTTTAAAAATAATTAAAAAAATACGTTTTGTAAAGTTTATTTTGTAACAGTCTACGTTTTGGAGAATAAACGTTTTATAAAATTAATTGTACGACAGAATGTGGGTTCTTGAAAATCAATTCCCGGTTAAAGAGTCTAGCCAGGAATTAAATTTTTGTTCGAAAGAAATGTTAGTGCCGAAAATTTCATCGTATTGAAATGAGACGATCGTCATGCCATGGATTTCAGATCAAATCGAATTGTATTGAGTAATTAAAATACGTCGATCTGAGCAATCCAATTGGCTAATGAATTTCAGATCAAATCGAATTGTATTGATTAATTAAAATACGTCGATCTGAGTTGTCCAATTGGCTAATGAATTTGAAATTTGACGATATGACTTTCGAATATCGTTGATGGTTTTTTTGTACGTGCAAATTAATAATTTGTATCGGAATTGATAGGCGAATTTGGTTGGCGCTGTGCCAATTTCCAATGTCCTCGTAATAAAGTTCGAGTAAGGGGTCTACCCTAACGTATGCGCTGGATCGATAGGACTAAATCCGAGTAAAGTGATTGCCGGAAGAACATTTCGCGTAATTGATTTGTTTGAGGAGAAGGAGAGCGCACCGCCGACATCCGCGCGCACCTGACAATCGCGCCAAAGAAAAATTGAAAGTGACGGCAATAATGCTATTAAAATTCAATCTTTCGGTCGCAACGAAAAGTCGAACTCGATTTGCAAACCGAAAGGGCGAGCCGAGATACATTGCTCGTCCCCTTTTTTCTCCAGTTTCGAGGATTAATTTAATTTTGCCTCCAATGCGATGGAGGCTTCAGGACTCCGACAATCTAATCGCAGTGTTGTCGGATCTGCCATATTGACGCCTGGTTTAATTAAAAGTTATTCTCCAAACTCGATGCCTTTTGCCCGGTGTGTAACGGGAAACTGAATTTCAAACTAACTCGATTGAAAATATGATTATATTCAAAAGAATGTGAAACATCATGCTTATGTTCATCGAAAATACAAAGCGTACACAAAAACATTTCAGGATAATCGTCAGCAATTTTCAAATAATCAACACTTTTAAACTTATTTTTTTAGTACTCTTTATTAGTACTTTTAAACTTAGTTTGCATTTCCAATCTTCAAGTCCGAGAATTTCTGGGTTTGCTACGAGTGATTCCAACGCGATTCAAACATTTATTAATAATCTAAGTAATTCAAGTGGCATTTAACATTCAGATTACTTTTTAGATGGAACTCAAAAATTTAACATTTAACTCAGTTGACGTGACGTCAGTAAAACGTCACGTCAACTGATAAAATTTGCTATATCTTTGACATTTTTATGAACTGTCACATGACAATGTTTCTCATTTTTGTAGTTAAAAGTCCCCATTTTTGTTCGGGTAACATTTTGCCCTAACGCCTGAATCATTTTGAAATTTGCTGTCAAATGCTAAATTGATTTCAAAAACTTGTTTTCTATATTACGTCATTGTTCGACGAGATGCTACAGAGTATATGGTGGTGCTTCCAGAAAATGGTACGGTATGGAAAAATGGTTCGGAGGACATTTTCATTTCATTATTTCAGATCCGTGGTCAATATTTGGTGAAGCACCTTTCCAATTGTTTAATTGCTTAGGCAGATGAACTCGTTTTACGACCAACTTGTAATATGCAAATTTCATGAATACGGAGTCGTGGTTAAACAAACCGCTCTTTGTCATTTCGGAGAAATCATTTCGTCGTATGTGCCTACGTGCCTAGGTGTTGGCCTACATTCGCCGTAGCTCGAGAAAGCCGGTCGTGACGTGGAAAATGGCGGTGTTGTGACTCGGGCCTTTAAATAACCGCAAATTGGTTTCTTTCGATGGATGCGCTCATGCTTGGCTGAGCCGCTAGGGTTCACGGGGGTGAAACGTAATGTGTGAAATGATTTTGACAGCTTCGAGACGTTCTATTCCACGCCAATACCAACCATCTTTCGAGCTGGAACCTCATATGGGCTGTACGCGTGACTGGCATGTGGCACCCTCTGGTGGGCCATCCAGAAAATCGGATCGACTACAGCGAATAGTTTGAAAATAGCGATAGGAATGTATTGATAGTTGAACATCGTGACGTTGTTCAAATCTTCAACTGTTCGAATTGAGTTTGTTGAGTGACGAAGAATGGAGCCGGCAGAGTTGCGAGAAAGAGTGCCACCTATTGATGAATCACATATCGGATACGGGAGAACGAATTTTTACCAAACCGATTGCTTGTGTCTCTTTACTCGCGTCCAAAAGATTCGTTTATTGGTTTTTAGACTCTGTAAATACACGCAAATGGTTCGCATGCGCACATCCGCTTTTTCAGGCGTTCGCATGAATATGCTAGTGAGTGAGGCCAAATGTATCGCGAAAACATTTGTGTTATTTCTGAGAAAGAGAAGTTTGTTTTTTCGTTTTTGTTGTGAAAGCATGTTGCGTTTTTCCTGACTACATTGTCCGTATTCAAATTTCCACTCCGTTGCTGAGGTTTGAACATGTTTGCTTTTTTATCAAGTGCAACCAACCAGCGAGAGAATATTTATATATTTTTTTCTGTCTCCTGAATCGGTTATTTGTGTGTATGTGTATGATTCGTATAGACACACGACATTCAGTACATTTGGAATTGGGGAGAGTTTCTGAACGACAGAAACATTTGACATTAATATTGATGTAGTCAACAACAATTTTTTAAAGGTTTTGAAACTTACGTTTCTTGTAAATTCAATATTTTTCATAAGATCATTTTTTATTTTGTTACGTTTTTCATTCCTGCTCTCTCAATATCAAATACTAATTTCCTTTCCTTTCAACGTGGCAATTTTTCTGAGGATATTCGCACATCAAATTATACCTAGACCTGGGTTTATCTCTGCAGACTGTGCCACTGTATTTAGCTCGTTGAGTGGTTATTCTCTCTCTCACTCTCTGAATGAAGCAGTCGGGTGTGACGTTAATAATACCGTGTTCTCCGCTCTGTAATTACCGGAGGACGCCATTTTATGTCCTACATATGAAGTAATAGTCGATAATTAGCGCCTGCATCAGCTTTGGTGGTGAAAGAGCGTCAACCTTTTCATTAACGAAGCCATTTTTTTTTGTTGGCTAGTTCGAACACGACCATCCCATGGACATTTGGCCAAGTCCGAATCTCACAAAACTGCCAAACAAACGCTTGTGCTACGTGCGATATTTATTGGTGCCCTCTGGCGGCGTTAAGGAGAAACGTTTGATTTTTTGCAGTTGTGGCAGATTTCGCAGTCTCTTGCATACGAAATTTCGAAATACTCGTAAGTACGCTAGCGATTTACGAATTAAATGGTTTTCTTTGTGTGAAAGTAAAAAATTACAAGAAATATTATTGCTTACCCAAGCAGACAGTCTCCAAATATTGTGAAAAAAAAAGTAAACAAAATAAAGTATTTATTTAAAAAAGATACAAGAAATATCATCTGTTGTTTATTTTTTCGAAATTTGGTGCAGTCATAACTACGACTTTTTCTTAGCCTTGTAATTTAATTGTCTATGTGTGTATATACATCATAATCGTATCATCCTGCTTTTATACTATTTTGTTTTGAATCGTACTATCTATCGTAAATGTTCATAAATTTGAATTTTTTGTTTCTTGTCAGAGGTTGCTTATTAAATTTGATCAACTTTCTAAGGGTTTTTCTCATAGGTTTTTAAATCGATCTCGTCACTGATTTTGCTCTAGTCCTGAGTTACAATTGTTTCTTATTAATCTGTTGATTTTAAAATGTGGCCAATGTGTAGAATAATGACTTTTTTTAATGATGTTTACGGCAAAATATTTCTTGGAAAATATAAATATCAAATAGAAAGGATCGGGCTGGAATACTAACATGTAGCATCCCATTTGGGGTCATTTATTCAATGATAATCCGGAATTCGCCAAACAAATTAGAGCATCCTTTATTCGAATAAGGTAACTGATTATATTTCGTTGTTATAAAAATAGCTTGCATTTGCTTGTATTAAACAAAAGTTGAATGAGATTCTATTTCTAAAATCGGAACACAATAGCATGACAATCCCCGAATTAGCTTAGTTATGCTAGGATTCCCTGAATTCCATAAATTCAATAAGATATAAAAATTATACAGATAAATCTCTGCTACTGGCGATGTATGTTGTCATCGAGATGATATTAATATATTAAAGATAATAAACTGAAGAACTCAGTTGTTTGAAGAGCTTGAGTTGTGATGCGATTGTCCCGGGTTCGAATCACTGCGCGGACTTTCGAACCCATGAAACTGGCGACAATTGTTCTCTTAACAGTGGAGCAGCAACATGTACGTTACGAGAGTACATCGAAAATTGGTCGCTGCATAATAATAATATTGAATATATATTTAATAATAAATAAACGAGGTTGGAGAATCGAATCCTGGATCGCTGATTGGTCGTTCACCCAGTTATCTTCAGCGAGTCTTATCCAATTAATTTTAGATTATTTTTTATTGGTGGTGAAATTTCATAATTTCTAGAAGGTACTCGCTGATTGCTTCAGGGTCTGTGGAGGGGAAATATATTCACTCTTTTGTAGAGTACCACGTATTGGTGCTGCGCGCCGAGAACAGCATGGTGTGCTCCAGTTCCTTTGACAAATGTCAACTTCGTCGTCGGAATATGACTGACGGCGGCGCCCCCTGCCAGCAGACGTTATTACTTAGATTGAAATGTAATGCATGTGTGGGCGTCTTGGATAGACGTTGTTGCTCGGTGCACACACTTACGTGTGTGGTCTTGTTATTTTGTTTGATGGAAATTTGTTGCCGTCCGGGATACTCGCCTTTCGAGCAAGTTGCCTGGCGCGGATGATCTTGTAGAAATAATTCTTTACGGGTACAGTCGAAACCAGAATAAAATTTTTCTGGAAACGCTCTGTACCTCTTTCCTTAATACAATTTGACAAGGAAGATGTGTAAAGGTAGATATCGGGTGAGCGCCTGAGTGCTGCCCTCTTCTGGTGGAACTCGGTTATGCCGTGCGTTCAAGTACATGCAACGTCAGTGTTCGCCCGCCCCGGAGGCAAGTGAACGTCAGCCAATCACCGATCGAGATAGCAATGGTTTGACGCCAGCTCTTGTGAACACTGTCGTGCCGCAACCACCACCACCATCACCACCACCCCACTTCCTCCTTTGTCGAAAAAAGACGCCTAAACCTAATATCCGTGTTTTCTCCGCTCGCCCGATTACCGGGACTCCCGTACATCCATCCACATGGAAACGCTCTATAGCCCTAGGACGTGTAGGCATTCACCGTTTCCCCCTATATACAGTATATACGAGCAATTCGTCCCGCCATTATAAAGTCGTTGTCACCGTGAAAAAGAGTTTGCCTTGCCAATAACGCTGGCTTAGACGGCGCGCGTTGGGTTTGCCAGTAATGCGTCAGTACACACCTTTGGCTGCGGGGAAGCCGAAACATCAACAATAGAACCCCGGCTGTATTGGCGACGGCTATTGGCTCTGTGCCTTGTGAGTGGTCGAGGCTCGGTCAAAAAGTGACCTAAAACTGCTCACTGCTCAGTGTGATCTAAGCTGTAATCCTATATTATAAAACAGAGATTTTGAGTTTACTGTCCGGAGACTAACTCTCGAACGGCTCAATGAAACTGCATACAATTTAACATACCGTTAGTTCACCATCATAATTCGCTAGCTACGAAATTTCAGATCTCGATTTTCAGTATAACATAATAAAACATCAGTTATCAAATTTTGGTTTGGATAAACTCAGGCAAAGCCGGGCACCCTTCTTGTATAAGATGAATTAAGAGATTGTGCTTGTTTTGTATTGATTCTGTTTCAATTTAGACTGCTCGTACAACTGGATCCTTTCTCTGTAATGAGATGTCATTTCATATGAGAATTTCGACAAAACGAGTAGAGGAAATAACAAAAGGAGCAAATCTGAATTAATACTCCATATATTGTTTGCTTGCGCAAAAGTAATGGTAACTGAATTCCGCAAGGATTCATTCTATTGGGATTTCTTCGAAAAATATATTTCAAACTCAAACAATAGTTGCTTGTATCGAAATATAGCGACGGAAAATTTGATTAAAAAAGTGTAACCGTAATTTCCGGGAACAAATATTCACTTTTTCGCCCCGCAAATATGATTATTTTTTTATACCATTCGGCTAAAAATGTCAAACTCGCTTTGAATTAAATGAACTCGCTTGATGCGAATAAATTCGGAGGTTACCTGATTGTGTTTCACCAGTTTTTTTTAAAAAACTGGGCGAATAAATTTACATTTATTTATTCTTTCAAGTTTTTCCCGTATGAATTATTCCCGGACATAAAAATGTTGCGCGCTCGCCATAATTCGAAGCCAAGTTTTATTGAATGAACCGGAGATTAAACGGCATAAATCGATATTTTCGACATTCAACAATCATTTCTATGCACATGAATCTGCTCGAGTATATATATATGATATATATTTCACACGAAGGTGGAATAGGCCGTTAGGTTCTCCATTCAACATGCTCGACATTTGCATGTCCCGGCGATTCTATGCCACGATACAAAAGGCCGTGTAAACTCGTTCACATTCTAATAATTTTAAATGTGATTTACGCGTGTTTTTTTGCCCAGTATTGCCAGTATATGGGAACATTTAGAGCGGTTTGCGCAGGCAAAATTTATGGCGAACATTATCCTCCAAAATCCTGAATTTCCAGCTAAATTTCATTCAAAGAAAATCGGCTGTGCTGACAATGTATACAGTCCAACAAAACAATTCACTTTGAAAAATATTGAAATCCTTTCTATCAAACCCATTACAAAAATACACCGATGTAACATCTTAAGAATATGTTTACGTGGTAGGTTAAGAATCTTGACATAAAAACGCAATTAACCAATTGCGACGTACAGTAATTAATTTATGATGATGGCTCCTGAAGGTTTCAAAATTGGCTGCAAATATTAACTATAATTACAGAGAGTTTACTGAATCCTTACTTCAGACGAACTGACATGATTCTTACATGAGATGGACATACAGAAAGTGACGTCAAGACCATTTTCAACTGTCAAAACCGATGACAGCAATTTTCCACATCTCGATGTCATTTTAAAAATAACCAAACAATATAAAGCACTTTCCTAGTTATCTTTACGTTAAATAACTTTTGTATTCACTACTTGGATCATGAAAAATAAGACACACTCTCAATAGAGAATACACCAGATAAATATATTTTTTCCATCTGGAATTCCAAGCGAATCTGCTGGGTCTCTGGAGTAGAAAAAAATGGAAAATTCTTTTCGCTCTCGCGCAACTCCTTTATGTTATAGGCTATTTATGTAGGCCCCCCATATATGACTATGAACAGCCGATTTTGATGTCTCGATAATTGTAAAGTCAAACTCAACCTATACGTCATAGGTCGGCAAGTTTGGCCTCTCCAGCACTCGCTCTATTGGGTGGAAGGGGATATGTGGATGTCGAGCTTGTACCGGGCTTCACGTCAGAAAAATAGCGTTTTTCGGGTTCTCTAATATACGGTATAGGCTTCGCGATATATGAAACTCATAAATTCTCATCTACGGGTGCCTATATATATATATACAGAGTGCCGCCTGTAGACGAGGCCTCTCTCTCTATGAGCGAGCGTTCATATAGGATAAAACTCGTACATCAAATGGGGTCTACTGCTACCACCACTATTGGAAGGTTAGCGCAATTTTCCTCTATGGCTTCGCTGTTAAAATTCTTCATCCTTTGCGATGTATGGATCTTGAGACCTGCTGAGACCTCACGACTAAGCTTTTCTCCGAATTCCAAAGTCGAAGAATAAATAAAGTCCTTAAGATTTCATGACATTTTATACAGTGCTTGGATTAAACGTGTCTCGAACGTCCGGAAGTCTCAAAGACTTTGTTTTTAAGACTTCAAGAAAGAGTGTATCCCGGTTCGTTTACAATATAAAAATTAACTTCGCCGTTTAAAAATATTTGTCACTAGAATCTGCTTAACTAATTAGGTTTTACAACTACAATTACAATATGTACCCACAAGGATGGGGCCTATGGCGAGGGTCGAGGGTCGAACGACCAGTTAAGGACAAATGTGTCTCAGAGATATTTGTTAAGGAGGTCCACCAGCGTGTTCGCCCTAAACCCCCCATCAGGAGGCGACCTGGTAATTCTGCCTAGCCCAGGCTTAGTATAAGCTACCCAGGTAGGGATCTTTAACGTGTACCTGACATCGTACAGGCACGGGTCCCACGACTTTACTTCCATTCCGAAGGAAGGTTTTTTCTCTTGTAGGAATTCTCTCTCCCGAAAGATTCCAGAGGTCTTTGATTTTAAGCATGTTAACGTTTTAATTATTCATCACTGTGCTACCACCTTCTTTAAAGCTGATATTTGAAGATGCACGAACGTCTTAAACTTAGGGTGCCACCTCTCACTTCAGTGTTCATCGTGGACATGTGGTTTGTTTAATTTCGTTATGTAGTCGTTCATGTGTACATCGGTTCTCAGGATAATGTGACTGTAAAACACTGAATACGGGGTCTGGGGCCGCCAATGGTGCTTCAAGCCTGATATGCCTATTCTTTTTTTTTTGCGAAATAAGCAGTCGAGCCTTCATCTCTCCCCTTCACCTCACAGAAAATGTATTACTGCATGAGAGTTTTATTATATGTGGAGAAGAAGGTATCCTGGAAAAGCTTTCCGAAAATGTTTATGACAATGTCGTCTGTTGAAACTATTGCTGAATGAAATTTGATGTCTCAGACAGGCGGTGTTACAAATTCGGAATTTATTCCGAGCCCGTCGTTCTATAGTTTAGACACGCTCGACATGTTTAAAAAGGCGAGAGACTGACGAAAAAAAAGAATCCTCGCCGCACTGTATTATGCATTTTAAGTAAGTATTTGAACAATTGTCGCGTTTCGAAATTGGAATACCGATCTACCACTGCTGCTTCTTAACCAACGTCTTGTATCGGCTGAATGATGCTCAACTGCAAATGGGTCATCTTTAATGAGACCACCCCTTCATTGTCCCTCGCACGACATCCAACCGATTATGATTTAACCGAATACATGCAGATGTGGGGTGCACATGACGGTTACAAAAAAAAATACAGACGACAGTAAGAAAATGATATTCATGTTTTCCGAGAATAGGCAATGAACAAAAACTTCCCCACTGATTATTCAAGTCGTACCTGTGGAATTTACAAACTCGGGAAACTCATGAATAACAAATTGGTCACGTCATGCACCGAGCATAATAATCCAGAAAGCCCGTGCCTCAATGATGGTTCCGTGGTACTACCCTAATCCACTCAATTCACAATTCATTGTCGTGAAATATTTAACAGACCTAGAAAAACATGCGACAGTAGCGGCTGTATTGGCGGATGGTACGCGATGCGGCTGCAGCGCAATGCGGATCATCTGTCTAAACTGAGTTGTCTGATCCAGAATAATTCTTAGGAGCTTATTTTATCACCTTTACTATAGGATTTCCTAAAGCATTCGATATAATATTTGCTAAGATTCCTCCTGTAACACTGTGGTACATCATAAATCAACGGTCGAGTCGGAATCGAACATTTTGGGGTCCGCACTATTAAAAAATTAATAAGCATCCTGCCAGAGGATTCATGTGCTAAGATTCTGAGTTGAAATCCTGCTTTAGATGGAAATTATAAAATAATTATCGATAACCATCGTCGGTGTGGTCAGTCAGCCATGAGCCTGATGGATGGGACCTGCGTCCTAGACCGGGAAACGTGGTATTATTTTTAGTTTCAAATATTGATTCTGGCATTATCTTTGTGTGTATTTTTTATTTGAAGTTTTGTGGAATTCGACTTTAAAAAAACGTAAAAAAATATTCCTTTTTTTCCGAAAATCGCGTTTTACCAAAAAAATTTGAAGACTTGCTCATAACTCCAGCCCTCGAGACACCGAGTGTCTTAACAGGAGTCGGTCTCGTTCGTTACAAAGGCCGCCCTGTTCGCTCATAACCCAACTCCCTTCACCCGTTTCGCTCGTGTAACAATGTCTGGCCGCGTATCGTGTGGTATTTTTTTCACCTCGTTATCGTAGCTTTTACTACGGCGATAGAGGAATGTCGAGTCCTGACAGCAAAGTCATGAAAGAGCTGAGTGCCTTTGTTATTAAAGGCCGGGCATTTCGCCCTCCTGTTTTCTTTTATCCCCGTTATCCTCCAGGTTTATCCTCCTCGATCCTGTGGCAGAGTAAATAAATCCTCTCTCCCCCCCCAGCTCACCACTCCCGGATAAAATAATTTGATCTGCACCCTGCATCCATATTTACCAAGATCATTTCTTTTATAAGTAATAAATAAAATAGTTTGTTTGCTGAACATTTGATAATGTTTAATTTTTCACACGATGTTTGTTTTATTTTTAGTGTCAAGGGTGTACCATTAATTCAGCAGCTAATATTTATTCACCAGCTTAAATGGTAAGGTATATTACATAATGCGCTGCCCCTTAACGGTTGGCACTGATTTTCTGTAGCGCAGTGAAACCACACGA
>JAQGBY010006285.1:0-13367 GCA_034698785.1 Mycogona germanica
TTTCTCTCGCCCGAAAAATTCCGAAGGTGTCGGCCGGAATCGAAACCGCGATCACGGGCTAAGAGGCGAACCTCTCAACCACTCGACAATTACAATCCTACAATCCACTTATTTACAACCAACTTACAATCCAAATCCTAGCTTGGTGAGCATAGTGAAGTCGCTCCTTAGATGGCGTTGTGCCCTTGCACTCAGATACAGTGTCGCTCCAAGTGACGTCACCGAGGGGTACTTCTGAGTAAAATTGACTCCAAAAATGCCGACATATACATTGCAAACGCCTTTTCAATGGTATTCCAATTGGATGACACACTAACTTGATCATCAACTTGATAATCCCATAAATTTATTTAGCTCGCTCAACTTCTTCAAATCATTCTTAAGAATCCAGGAATGGGATTGTATTTGAATGGGGTGGAGGGTCTGAGGAGGGTACACCAGGAGACCAGAAAGCGATAAATTATTTTGTCCCTTAAACGGGAGTCGAATTTTCGCGCGTTTTAATAATGCAACGCCAACAAGAATTTTTTCTGCAACCGCCATTCGCTTCTTTGCTACGCTCCGGTGTATTGTGTGATTGCCATGCCACGGGGCAGCAGCAACGCAATTTGATCTACGCGCAAGAAACTATCAAAAAAAATGAAATGGGCGGAGGTTGTTCTGTTCAGTAGTGGAATGGCTGATCACACTGAAAACAGGACTGTAACTGTTTGTTCAATTTAGTGAAATCCATTTTTTTTCCATTTTTCTCAAGACATTTAAATCCAACGATCCAAGAGAAACCTCAAATATTGATCGATTCTGTCGCAATTTTCGATGCGCTCGCAAGATTTAAATCGAGCAAAGCAATCTGTTCGTTATCTCGCATTCGAATTGCTCTAATCTAATCCTCTGTGTGACCCGATAGTATCAGCTAGGCGACTAATTAATTCGCCCGCACAACAAAGGCGGAAATGCACACCCGTACACTGTGCACCTATTGAAGTGTACAAATCTTTGTCTTTTCTTTTTATTAAGCGTCGTTATCAATGCGCACACTGCTCACAAACAAATATCTAATTTTCATTGTTATTCATTGCGGTTAAATTGTTGGGGGGAGCGGAAAGGTTTCAGTGTTAGTGACGATCCAAAAATTAAATCACCCAAAACGCAGCCACCTCGATCCCGTTGAAGACGCTCTGCGCATTCCCGAATTATCTCACAATGAAAAGAACACAGGAAGCAATGCTTAAAAGCAGATCTGAAAAAGCAACATTATTCATGTAAAAATTATCTAAAGACAAATTACGGAGTTTCTCAGATTCGGACTTTGAACAGAAATATTCTCAAAATAATCATTAAAATTGGATCAATTAAATAAATTCTCGTGATTTGGTATTTATGTAAATTTTTATATATTTTTAGTATTTAAATAAATTCAAATTTTGGACATATTTTATTTTTGTGTTTTGTAATTATCACCAAAAATATTTATACTCTGGGAGCCAAAAAGTATTAAACGCATTTTAATATTTTTAATAAAGTTTAAAATTAAGTCGAACTAAAAATAATTTGATTGTTGAGAAATTTGGGGATAATTAAGATAGAACTGTATCCCTTTTCGAATTTCTAGATTCAAATTTCAAATTACTCACCAATAATGCCGGTGTCGATTGCCGATTACGGCTGTAATTTTGCTCAACTCTGCTGCAAAAATGTAGTTCACTAAAAATAAAAATGCGATCAAATCTAAAGGAATTTCTAAACATCTTTAGCGAAAGATAAGTCAAAAAAACGAAACTGATGAACAACTTTTGGCCGTCCACGGTTTGTAGAGAAAGAATCAATTGACATGAAGTCCATCCATTGTTTGGAACCTCGTTAGGTGTCGCTTCGGACCATATATATTTTATTTTAGAGATGATTTGATCGCACTTTTATCTTTAGTGAACGACATTGTCAATTTTATGCAGCTCTGCAATCACTCTAGAATACAAAGTTGCGTATTTCAGTGAAGATTTTTTTAATTGACATTTAGAGTCATGGTTGTCGAAAGGGGATTCAGTTATCTTAATTATACCCACATTTTATTTTAATCTGATTATTTTCGGCCGACTTATGAAATATATTAAAAAAGGGGTCCAATGCTTTTGCCTCACTGCGTATTTCCACGCCCATGTGATCAGCACCCTGGGCAATTGCTTGCATTGCCCCCTCCTTTGTGTCCTCCTCTCTCTCTTCAGTTAATGCAGTTTGGAGTCTGGTTGAAAATTTTAATTAATGCCAATTTGCCATATCTGACAAAAGCTGTTTGTAGGGATAGGCCTTTTTCAATGAATAGCGTTTAATGTATACATGGGTGATTCGCGGGGGACAACCGATGGAACATTTGGTCGAAGCCTAATCTATCTAATAAACAGCTTCATTTTTCTTTTTATCCCATTATGGTCGATGCGCCGCCGATCAACGATACGACTCTCTCTCTCCGACTGTCGTGCGTGAATGAGGCTAAATCAAAATGTTCGTGCGATGGATCGAAATCCGGCCGGACCCATATCGAGACAGATCCTCCTTTCACAAATAGTTCACCTGCTTGTACAAAATAGATAGTTGAATTTTATTGTAATTCTCTTAAAAGTACAGAGTTCTGTATATTCGAACGTCTGTACATCTATGTATAAATAAAACACATATATAAATATAATCGAACATACTCTGAAATTCATATATTGCATTATTACTAAATAGTGTCCATGTTTGCCAAATTTAGGGTGATCTTTTCATTTTCAATGAGACATTTGTAACTTTGGCTTCAGCGTATTTTTTCCTTTGGTATTTTTTAAATTTTCAACAGGTTTCTACCAATATGGAAGCACATTACTATTCTGTTTTCCTATATAATAAAACACAGTTATATGAATCACGTGAAATGTTTGGGTGACGGAAGTGATGACGTCATATGTAAGCGGCGGAAGTGATGGCTTCGAGTGAATGTGACTGAAGTGATGATGTCGAGTGTAAGTGACGGAAGTGACGACGTCATGTGTAAGCGACGGAAATGCGGCACAGTTTGAATGAAAATGATACAAATAGCATCTATCAGAACAAGAGATACATATGCCTAAATAACAACGGCCATATTCTAATCAGTCAATGATTACGATAGACTCACGATAGAGTGGCACATAAAAGAACTTTAAAAACAAAAGATCGTACATAAATCAATCTTAAACTTAACCAGAGCATTCATATGGTAACACATTATTGGTATCACACAAGCATAATATATGCTGACGACAGAGTCGTCCAAGTCCAATATTTCTACTAACTGACAACATTTATTGTATGCTTTTGTCAAATTTCATTGTTTCTAAATTTCTAACAAAGACAAAGTGAGTAAGTTGAGTCGAAATTATTGATTTATTCTCCATTCTTTTTTATTATGCAATATTATTTTGTTAAGGTTTCAGTTTCACTAGTTTGAAGTCAACCGAAGCATCAAGTTCAAAATATACACCTGACAAACACGACCATATAACGACAAATAAATGTAACTCTGTGCCTCGTACTTGGACTTCAATGCAAACAACCAATATTAAAATATCCTTACAGTACAACGGCTTCAAGAATAATATAATTTCCGCTCTGACATTGTGGGCTTATAGAAGCAAATTGGCGCTGCCCCAAAAGAAGTGACAGAAGCATCTTGACATCACGTTAAAAAAAAATTGCTTCCGCTTAGACGTCGCTTCTGGAACAAGAACTAAAAGGATCGAGTCTTTGAAAACAATTTTCATCGCCTATATACGGGGGAAATGTCGGATTTATTCGGACCAAACCAAAAAAAAAATATATTCCGTACATCGGCGTATTTTTGCTCTGTCGACGACCAATATCGATCACAAATCAAAGCTCATCATTTTTTCTCTCTCTCTATCTCTCTTCCCTTTCAAATTTACAATAATGTGGATTGTAATAACAGACGCGCTCCCGGACTGATATGACGTTTTCCCGAAGAAGATTTCACCCTCCAACCCCGACTCAGTGTTTGCTGCAATCGCACAAAAGGATTTTACCATTCATAGGACAAGGAGATTCGTTGGAAACCGTCCCGTCCAACAATGCGGTGGGGGAAAAACACAGAGGGGATAAAAATTGGTAGGACCCGCTGAGTTATTCATAACGCAACTCTAACAAAACAATGTACCAGTTGTCGGGAACAATGAAGACGCATATGTACATGGTGAGAGCACACAAAAGCTTCTAGTTTGTCTGTGCCCAATGTGCTCTATTTTAGAAGGATCTGTTTTCCTTCTGTAATTTTGATGGAACCCCTCCTGTGTGTAGGGGGTGGGGGGAGGATTTTTTTTTCTCTCCAATGGGAGGGATAATAATATGATCGCCTGATATTTGTTTGGGACACAATGAGTTATCTATCGTTCGCGCTGGGAGGTCAAATGGTCCAATTATTAAGTGAATAAAAATTGGTCTCCCGCTAAAACGTTCGAGTATCAAATGCGGCCCGGCGGCTTGCAAGGGGGGAAAATGAATGTGACTGGTTTTCGAAACCATAATAAACCGTATATATCGATAAATTCACGAGTGTAACAGAGATGGAAAATAATATTTTTGTTTGGCTTTCGCGGTTCATTCGTGCGAACCCTGTCAATGGACTCTGCTAAAGATAAAATCGCTCTGAAATGTTCTTATTTCTATTGTGATCCATAAAAATGAGCACCCCAAAAACAATATCAATATCTTCGTGAAAAATGCTTAGATTTAAATGAAATTTGGCACTTATATAGAACAATAGATTTAGAACAAAAATTAATTATGAAATGTGTTCAAAATGTTCTCCGGTGACCTTGACACAATCCCGAAATCGAACGGGTCATTCTTTGACGAATTCAATTCAATCTACGAGTTCGATCTAAGTTTTTTTAATTCGCTGTTTCAAGTTTTTGATATTGGTTACCTTTGATTTGTATTCAAATTTCAAATATTAGAATTAATGTATTATTTTCAGTCAAAGAAAGACACAAACGTTTTGTATTCGACAATAATTCTATCAGAATATAATCTTAATAGAAAATTATTGCAAATACAAGTCCTATTTCCATCGGTTATTTTCCATCCCATCTGTTACAGAAGTCAGTTATAATTGTGATCATGAGTATATTTAACTGTTTAAACAATATAAGTATATAAAGGCAAAGTCGTACTTGAAATATAATAAAATAAAATATTTATAATAAATTCATTCATAATGAAATAGGGGTTATCTCCGGGATTCCGGGTTCCGTCCGGGGTTCGTCCGGTGCTGTCCCGGAGACAACCCATATTTCATTATGAATTTATTATGAATATTTTATTTTATTCAACTGTGTTAGGATGAAATTGCTCGATTTCTTCAGTAGATGTGAGCAATAATAATCTCACAATATTAACAGTAGGGACAAAAAATATATGTATTACATGTAGTCCCCATTCTGATGTCTGCGGAAACGGGCTTGAGGAAAATGAAATAAAATCCTTTCATGGTGTCATAAACAAAAAAACCAAAATTCAATCTCTAGTATAGACATCACATTACGAGTAAGTAGCCACTTGTGGAATCGTCCTCCTGATCGATGGCCGTCAATCCCCAGACCTGTCAACTCTCCACTTCTCTAAAGTTCGTTTTGACGAGCATTCAGTCCATCTGTGGGGAGGATCTCTGAAACCAGGAGCGTGGCTTGCGATTTGAACAATGACGCAATAAAAACGGCGGAGATACATAAATGACCGCAGGCCAGGAACCAGGACAGAAGGGAGTTCAGGAGATTTACGGCAGGCAGAGAGTATATTAGGAACATAAAGGGGGGGGGGGCAGTGGGATTAATCGGTTTGCTCTGACAGTCTAACGGCTCCTTTATTGGCAGAAATGCTTTGCCCAGGGCGTCAATTTGTGAGGGTAAAATTATGGCGGTTTCATTATTTAAAAAAATTAATTTGACTACTTAACAATTCATATGGCTCGATTTGATTAAAATGTAGCCCATCATCTCGTGTGTTATTTGTTCAGGAGGTTCACCAACATTACCACCCTAAAAAAAACAGAATGCGACCAGGCAATTTTGTCTAGCCTAAACCTGATACTTAGGTAGGGATCTTTAAGGTGTACCTGAAATCGTACAGACACGGCTTCATATACAATGAGAAATGATCATGTAAATGCGTACGACCCGTTGTAGTGCAGTTGGTTAAGCGACGGACTGTGGTTCGGCGGTCCCGGGTTCGATTCCCGGCAAGGGATTTGGCTCGGGGTACTGGGGAAAATTTGCTTCTCCCAAAGTGCCTAAGCACTGAGAGGGGTACAGAATCTTCCTGTTGTGACCCGTGACTTTCGTGAATTTAAAAAAAAATACATATACCTTATTTATTTTAATACAAACACGATTGAAATGAATTCAACCTTTAATTAGTTTTACTTATTGAACCTCCCTGGTAAGAAAATATTCTTCGCCGCATCTGCAGCATTGTTTACTTGAACACGAACCGGGGGGAAAGGGTTCCGCAAATTGTATACTAATGGTTAGAAATTAAAATCTATATAAAGGCCTATATGGTGCAGCCATCCGAAATAAATTAATTACGCACCCCGCGATACAAGTAGGGTATAGCGTAAATATAATTATGTAAGTTTGAACGGAAAACCACACACACACACACAAATACATGTATACTGGCGGTGAAAATACGCTGCACCGAGCGGAAAAATACCAGATAATTGACGGTTCTGCAATTCAGATGTAGATATAGAGTTTGCAAAAATACACATATGCCCAAAATTTAATAATGAGTCTACACAGACAACCCAATGTCGAGTGGCATTTCGCATGTGGAGTGAATTTAATGACGATCAACACTTGAAGAGAGAGAGAGAGCCCGGGACTGGTACGAGCCTCGATATATACAGGATGTTCTCATTCAAATATGTATTTAGCCACGCTTATTAAACAAGTAATATACAGGCCCGTTAACTTTGAGTGCTTTATTCGAATGTTTGTGGGCCTCGCGCTCATTGTAAGCGCGCGCAGATATAAGACATTGTAAATGACGTTGTAGCCGCGATTAAGAATTAAAGCGACTAATGACGTCAGCTGCTTTTGGAGAAAAAGGAATGCCAAGTCATCTCCTCATGGGACCCCCCCCCCAACAAGATTTAGTAAGAAATGCAGTTAAGGAAAAATCGTCGATTAAAATTTTGTGTAAGATGACACGGAGTCCTGTGTGCGTGGTGCGGCCCCGAGGATCGAGCAAGGTTGACCACAGATACGAGACTGTGGATTTCCATCTGTGTGCGTGCGCTTGTTGTTCCGCCGGGCGTGGATTACAAATGTCAGACACCATTTTTGGAACAGAACAAGCGAAAACACCTCGATCACACAGGGCTTGTACACTGAGTGAGAGAGAATTCAGTTGAGTTGTTGCTGAAGATTTCTGTTTTCAAGCTTGTTAACTTTTGTCCATCGCCCGACACTGGAGGAACAGCAATAATTAACGCCGTCAGGGAAACGCGGCCGGACCGCATCAGTCCGCACCCACTTCCGATTCGGACTAGACCCAAACGCGACCGAGACGCGCGGTGGGCGACCCCCACGTCACCAGACGGCGCTCCAGTCAACAACGATGGTCGGCAGTTAAGATGGCCGTCAATGGAGATTGCAAATGGTGGCCGCTTTTCCACTGGTGGTGGTGGTGGTGTTTCTGATAGTCGGAGATGGGGAGGGTGGGGGTAGGGTGGGGTGGCGGCTTTGCTGGCAACCGTACGTGAAATTCAAATTTGCCAGTGGTCAGCGGCAGTCCATTAGTGACGTGTGACTGCTTCGGCCGGCGCCGTATTGATTACTTTGAAAAGGGATTTTTGACGCGCGCGTTGTAGGACGTACGTGAGACACATTATGTGCATACATACACAGATCTCTGGCCGAGAGCTGATGGCGGGACAAAAATAACGCCATCCTCCTGTTTGCATTTAAGAACTAGAATCACCATGGACAACTAAAATTGCAACCTCTCATTCTCTGTGAGACTTTTGTGGACATGCGGCGCGTCGACGGTTCCATTTCCGGCGCGAGATCTCTCTCTCTCTCTCGTTTAATCGATCCCCGGAATATATATATACTCGATGAAAATGTACCACAATCGAATATTGTAATTCGTAATCTCTTGTAGTCAATTGAAATATATATTGATTATTGGCCGGTTCATTGAGAAACCACGTGGTGGATCTGAGGGCGCTGTGTCGAGGCGCTGCTTGCTGACCGCGAGCGAGTCATTTCCACCGCCTACTTGTACATTTTCTATTATTTAAAATATGTCGTCGACGCTCATCATGCATGGTCAGTACCGAAGACGATTGCCATGGAAATAAGACGCAAGGCGGCGCAGTTGGAGCGATCGTAGTCAGGGGCCAAAGAGTCACCAAATATAATTGCATTTTGGCGAATGGCAAAAGTCCGGCATTTTTGGCCCCAAGACTACACATACACACATATATATATACATACACTCGGGTAATGGTCAGCAGCGTCGTTCGGTCAAAGTAGTTTGCGCCAAAGAGTTTAGACCCGAGAGTGAGATCATTATGGAGTGGACATGCAAAGGCGAACGAACATAATAGGAGGACGTCGTTTAGCAAAAACGAATTGAATTGGGGAAAATCAAGAAATTAGGACTGAACTTTAAGACGTTCACCCCTCCCATTTCCAACAGTGATTAAATTCATTTGTTAAGTCCGTTAATTTAGGCTTTAATTGTTTCATGTCAGTACTTGAAATCTCTGAAGAATGTCGAAACGTCACCAAACGTTGCCTTTGTGTTGCAGCAATTTACCGTTAGATGGCGTTATCCTGGAAAGATTCTACGAAAAAGTGACGCTAGATGGCGGTTGTCTCGACCGGTGTAAATTGTGTCATTTGATGATCAAAATTAATTTTTATTTAATACAAGACTGGTCCCCGGCTTTGCCTGGGTTTACAGTAATTATTGTTGTTAATTTAAATTAAGAGATATCAAATTAGTTGAACTACCTTTTGTCTATTTTTCTTTTAAAATTCTCAAGCCTTTTTTGAAAAATTTCGTGTACACGAACAGTCTTTTTTTGCCCACGATATTTCGAATTCTGTTTTGTTTTTTTGAAAAATTTTTAATTTTCACGTGCAGTGGTCAGTCAGTGGTTAATGCAGTGGTGGTTCCTCAACTTTTTTATATATATATATATATAAATTTTTGTTATTAATCATTTGACAATTGTTGTTTTTTTAATTTCAAAATGAATCATTGCTAAAATATATATTTGATTATTTTATGTTTTTTAATATTGTTATTTTATTTTATTTTTATATTCAAAATATTATTCCGGTAATAGTATGTGCTAAGTTTATGTTGTGTGTTTAGTTGGAACTGTTATGAGGTAACTTTGTTGTCTCGTTAATTTTTGAACTTGACATTTTGCATTTGGTTTGTTTTATTCTTTGTGGAACGTCAGAGTTTGTTTGAGAAATTCGTTGTTTCGAGCGTCAAGTTAATTTGAAGTTATCTTTACACTAAGTAGATGGCATCACAAGTTTTCCAGATAAAAAAAAATATTTTGTCAACAAAAAAAGGTTAGAGTGCCGTGAGGCTCAAAGGCAACTTTAGTTGTGAGTTTAAAGTGTTGTATCAAAACGGCGTTGGTAAAGTTGAAAGCGGGGATTGTCGTAGAGGGGTTGAAAAAGGGGTGGGTGGGTGAGGTGACATATACATGACGTTAGCTGGACAGTAAATTTGCCTGGGCAACAAAACATGCCTGTAGAGCTTATTTTTCTCGCCGTCACGAACGTTGACTCAAAAGGGTAAAGCTTGACCAGTGGTCGTAGCCACGATACTGGACAATGGAGATGCGGATTAGTGAAATCCTTAACTTATGTGGAAAAAGTCCAACGTATACACACACACACACCAACAGTGTATTCCGTATTTAGTAGATTGGGAAAGCATTTTTCGGATGTTGTTGTGCCATTTAGGCAGAGTCATCGGTAGAAAAATATGAATATTTTAAGTTGAACTCGACATTTTCAACGAAACAGCGTAGCAATTCGTCATCCTTGAATTTGAATTTTATTGGGGCTAAGGTAAGATTTCATCTATCAAATTGTTCATAATTTTTGTTGCGCTACTTAAACGAAAATATTGTTATCTTGTGAATATATGCAATCATTGTCGACTTCATTTTGGCAGTGTAACCATCCCAAAATTTTATTATTAAAATTCTCCTGACTTCAATTAATATTATTTAATTCGCTCAGCAATGAAATGGAAAATTCATCATGAATGTGACGTCATTTTTGCAGGCTTTGTCACCTTTGGCATTCAATTAATCTTAAATGCTCCTACTTTCAAAAATATGTAGTTATTTTAGTTTACTACTTACTTATCTTTTTTCTTATTTACTTACATGATTTTTAAGTTTAAAATAAAACAAAGTCTAGAATTCAGGCTAGGAAACGTCATGTGCAGTGCGATGGTCTGCCAATTGGAACAGTATTATTTGGCTCAGGAGAAGGCAAGTATAAATTTCGTTCGGTTGAGTGGTCGCTCGATCATGATTGGTCATTCCTCCTGGTAACCCGGATACTGGGACATCAATAGGACCAAACTTAATTGAATTGGAAATAGCGAGAGAGAGCCCTCATCGAATATCTAGACAGGATATTGCTACGTTCCGATGACAACTGTTCACCTCTTTTTAGACACTAGAGAGCAGCATGTACTCTTGAAACCACTGACTCTTCAATTTTGGACCTGAAAAATCGAGCCCTACGTTTCAACCAGGTTACCAGGGATTAAAATTTCAATGCAAATATTTGCCGACATTAGAAATTATTCCTGCTGCATGTTTCGTCTGCTCCGAAGTCATTCAGAAAATGTATCAGAAAAGAACTACTGAATTGTTGCTCCGAGGGTTGTTTTAAAATTCTGTTTGAATTTATGACTGGTAAATCAACCGTTAGACAATATTTAGTTGGCAATTTTAACGTAACCGTCGTCGTTGGTTCCCCCCCAAAGAGGGACGTCTTTTCATTAAATAATTCACGGAATTCGGGCATCCGGACCCAAATGTCAGGCAAATTCGTTATAATCACCATTGGAGAGATTATTAATTTTCTTTTCATCCCGTTGAGAGTGGGTAACACGAGGCCTCACAATAAACGTCATCACTCGAAGACGCTCATTAATGGATGGCAATAAAATGCCAGCGAAACGGTGCAAACGATCCTCCCCCTTTCTGCTACATTTTTATGCTCATTCAGGAATTCGCCATTGCCCAAGTGTGTGTGTATACGTGTGTAGAGACGCACTGTACTAAATTACAGAGATAATTAATTGTAGACCCTCCGTCAGCGTTCTGCCGGATGCCAAGAACTCGGAGAGGAACTAATCCATCCTCCAGAGATCCGTTGGATCCGGATTTCACAAAACTTCTGTCGCAAAAAAGAATTGTGTCTTGCGTCTCATATGACACTATCATCACTGATAAGTGATGATAGTGTTCACGAGAGAAGGGAAGGATGTCGTGATCACGGGTTCAATTCCCGCACGAGACCGCTGCAATTTTTCGGCCGAGAGAAACTCCTGCACGCGTCTTTCTTTGGATTTGAAAGTGCGAATCAGGTGCTGACTGACGTCACAGCCGCTGGCGAGAATCGCTGGTATCACACAGAGGGTGAGGAAAAAGAGGTCTCGAACCGACGTAACAGAGTGAAGGGATCCGATCTAGCATGTAATGCCCTCTGGTGGCGGTGGCGGGCTCTAATGTCGCTGCCCCGTGTAGCGAGGCAATCACACAATGCCGTAATACACTCGTTTGGTTTTAAATACTTTATACTGTAGGATTTGTTTTATAGTCGTCTTCAAACTGAAATACGAACTGAATATTTGAATACTAAATATGTCTGTACCCGAAAGTAGGAAGTGTGCGGTCTCTCGAGGATAATATCCAATACGGTTAGGTCTTCCCTTACAAGTCTTCGTCCCTTCATCCCTCTCCTTGTTGGTCCCTCCACTCCCATTCCCTTTTGACTTGTTCGTTCCTATAATCTGCGTTCCAATTCCCGCTAACTCGACATAATAGAATTATGACAAGTTGTGTCGGGATGGGGGAAAAAAAAGATTCATTATTGCTATGCTCCATATCGTCACAACGTGGGTGTCGTGTTGCCAGGGGTGCGTCGATCTATAGAGGTAATGTTCCCACGCGCCCAACTCTCGTGTGACAATATATCGAACAGCACCAAGTGTCTCTGTAAATACTTTTGTCACTCAGTTTATCACATAGAACTGTGTCCTGATATCTGTTCGTTATCAAGGACGGTCAACCTTCGCGGTCTCATTTGTCCGTCCTCCTTTCGTCCTCAGCATTGGATCTTAAGTGTCCCCTAGATGACGCTGTTTTTCATTGTTTCATCTGGCGCTGCAAACATTGTCTGCAACATTTAGTTCGGATAGTCATCGTCTGTGGGGCACTGCATCAAACGCCAGGTCAATCGTGTATTTTTTGTCGAAGGCCATCATGGTGCGAACAGATAAGGGGAATATGAACTCCTGTCTCCAATGGCCAATGTGACTTCTAGACCAGAAACAGGAAATGAAAGTCACTCGTCTGAGAGAGAAACTTAATTAACGTGGGTGAGAGGGTTTGAATGCAAGTGGTGTGCGTGATAAACTGTCGCAGCCCCACTATATACACCAGGAGGAGGAGGAGGAGGAGGACACTGTAGATGGAGTCTCTATCTCTTTTCATCTGACTCTGATACACTGGCCAGGCACGCGTGGAATGCGCACAGAAATCGTTAGACGGGAGTCCAAACGACAAAATCCAAAACGTAATCTGTTGCAGCTGTCTCATTACAGGCGATAGACTGACGAAAGAATGCCACTTATACTGTCTATCGGGGTTCCAATTCTTTTGTACCCTGGGTGTGGGACAAAAATGTGACGTCACTCACTATGCCAACGCCAAATCTCTTCTTTTATTCTGACCCGAATGAATAACTCTTTTATTCTTATCGATTCGGCAGAGATGATGCAAAAATACATGCATTAGCTTGACACTCAATGTTAAATTGATCCAGGGTTCGAATCCCGAAGCGGGCTCTCATTTTATTCGATCCCGTTATACTTATGTGATTGCGTCCTCTCGAATACAGATAGTTTTTAAAGAGCCGAGTAGAGTACAAAAATCTCATAAAGTAAATTGATAGGGAATAAAAATATAATATACAAGATGGGTTCCCGGCTTTGCCTGGGTTTACAGTAACCACCAATGAAATAAAAAATTAATTGTTTAAATTTACCGGCTATTT